>CAUYRH010012289.1:0-12126 GCA_963574655.1 Perodicticus potto | reverse complement strand
GAACCCGCCACCCTTGGTATATGGGGCCAGTGCCCTACCCAGAGCCACAGGTGTTGTCCAGGGTGAACCAGTTTTATTCAGCAGGTCCATCACTATCCAAGTTTATTTCTTTAAGTGACTACCTGTTTGAAAAGACTTTTTTTGCATTCACTTATCATGTATTGAATGCTCTATACTCTGCTGGGGACTTGGTATGGCTTTATCATTAACCTTTACAATAAATCTGGAGGCATGATTTTTTTTTTTTTTTTTTTTTTTTTTTTTTTTTAGGGACAGAGTCTTACTTTATTGCCCTCAGTAGATTGCTGTGGCATCACAGCTCATAGCAACCTCCAATTCCTGGGCTTAGGTGATTCTCTTGCCTCAGCCTCTCGAGTAGCTGGGACTACAGGCGCCCACCACAACGCCCGACTATTGAGGAGGCAAGATTTTATTATGCCCATTTTACAGACTTACGAGGTAGATACACTAAGTAATTTGCTCAAAGTCACAAAGCTAGAGGATCAGGATTCAAACCATGACTGTAGATCTCAGGCTCTTAATCATGGCACCATCCTAGCTGAGGGTTCAATAGCACTTTAGAGCAATCTCTGCATCAGACTGCTGTCCCTCAGTTCTCCCTTCAGAGCATTATTTGCAAAGTACTGAGTATAAATTAAAGCTCTGAACTCCTACACTCATTATCCCATGATACCACTGATTTCTCTACTTATATTGACTAGTGTCTCTCTTTTGTGAGGACAAAAGGGGGCTGAAGGGAGAGATGCACATTCATGTTATCTGAAGACTCCCTCTCATGAGGTTTGTCCCACAGAAGAGGCTACATAAAGCAAGAACAAACCTTTTGTGGCTGGATGATAATCTAGATGAACTATTCTGAAGACTATATAATGTCACCTATATGGCAGACTGGTTGGTTGATTTTTAACTTTTGGTTGCCTTAGAACAGCAGTTCTCAATCTACGGGTCGTGACTCACAGGAACTGTATTAAAGGGTTGCGACATTAGGAAAGTTGAGAACCACTGCCTTAGAAGGACTGAAGAGGAATTCTTTGGAATGTACACTGTGTCCCACTACTATCTCCAAATTTGGGGGAAAATCTGTAGAATTATCAGAAAACCTTTACTCTTTGGTGTTGCCAAATCATCTATCATAGCCCTCACCACATGGTATACCAATCATTGGTTTGTGTCCATTAACTTTAACTCCCTTAAGTCAGGTAGCATCTTTACCCATTCAGATTCTTCAGATCTTACACAGTGCTTAATCCATGCTCAAAAGCCACGTGCAAGAAGAAATGAGTGGGTGAAGCTAGCCTCGGGCCAACCTGACCTTTCTGCTCTCTCTTCATCATTTCCCAGATTGAGCTATGTGCTAATTCAACAGAGAGACCACCTCAAACTTACAGGGCCCTATCACTCTCTCGAGAGCACTGCAGAGGAAAGCAAGGGCAGAGGGCAGAAACATTGGCAGGCACAGAGCCCTCTGGCCACCCCTCTCAGGCTGTGCACTGACCATGCCTTGCTTGCCAGCCTGGTCTCTGAGCAGGTGCAATAGCTGCTTACCCGGGGACTCAGACTAAGCAGGGCTTGCCGCCACTAGACCCAGTCTCTTTCATGCCAAAGCAGCTACTAGTGCAGACACCCTAAACTACCCCAGCCTTAGCAAACATCACATCCGAAAAGACAATACTCTTAGGCCAGGGGGCAGTGGCTCACACCTATAATCCCAGCACTTTGGGAGGCCGACATGGGCGGATCGACTGAGCTAGCCAAGACCCCATCTCTAAAAATACCCAGGCACTGTGGCAGGTGCCTATAGTCCCAGCTACTTGGAGGCTGAGGCAAGAGAATCGCTTGAACCCAAGAGTTAGAGGTAGTGAGCTATGACACCATGGCATTCTACCAGGAGCAACAAAGTGAGACTGTCTCAAAAAAAAAAAAACCTTAATTCTCTTGATTCCTTAGTTCAGCAGACATTTCAGGGGAAGCCAAGTGACACTTGAGAAGAATTTACAAAAAATATATAGGTCATAGCCTAACAGGGGCTGTGACTCTGTGACAGGAGAGAAGAAGAGGTCTGTGAGCAGGGTCTGGGAGGCTTCAGGGCTGTCAGGAAGGCCCCTTCAGGCAGGAGATTCCAGGTCTGGGCAACAGAGTCACTCACAGTGGGGAATTAGAGAGCTGAGATCAATGGCTCAATGTCCATGCCAGACCTATAGCTTCTGGAGGGCAGGGATGGGTCTCTGGGTTAAGAATGGCGTAGGAGGTCCACATATACTCCAGGTTCTCCACAGCACCAGGCAGCAGGTAAAATAAGGAATAGGAAGTGGATGAGCACCACAGCCTGGCCAGCACTCCAGGAAGGGACTGTGTTCTTCAGGCCCCATCACCAAACTGTATGGCTGAGAAGAATTTCAGACTTTTTGTCTTACACTTTGACCAGTCAGCAAGTCCTACTAACTCCTTGTGCTCCTACAAAGGGACTTGGAAATAGATTGCACAAAATGGAAATGTACCTATTTCTAGGACCCCACAAAAGGCTTCTGCTTTTGTCTCTATTCAGGTAGCATTCTCTCAGACTGATCCCTTGGGGGTGGGGGGTTGTGATAGTGGCTGCATTATAATATAGTGCGGCAAAGAAGAGGGAGCCTGCGGCCAGGGGCTCTCCCTGGAGGATCTACCCAGAGTTTAGTCACCACTTCTCCTATCAGGTAGCACTCTGGTAAGAATGGTGGCGTCCTTGGGCCAAGGGCTACAGAGACTTGGAGTTGGCAGACTAAGTTGGAGGCCCCTGTATGTCCCTTTGAAGCTGTGTGACAGGATAGTTTCCTTCTGAGAGCTTTGCTTGATCCACAGTTCAAAAAACTCTCAGCCTGGGTGCAGTGGCTCACGCCTGTAATCCTAGCACTCTGGAAGGCCAAGGCAGGTGGAATGCCCCAGTTCAAGATCCACCTGAGCAGGAGCAAGACCCCGTCTCTTAAAAAAAAAAACACACACACACAAATCTCTGAGACCCAGCATCTCATCTTATAGTCAAGGCTGAAGGGGAAGTCGCCACTTGGACTATGTCAGGTCCTCCAGTTCACTCCAGCTTCACCAGACTGTAATTCGAGTTTCTCTAAACCATCGCATTCTCCCTTTGCCCACACATGGCTTTCCTGTGGACTCCTTCCCTAGCCTCCAAACACACTCCCACCCCACTGTGCAGCAAACCTGGGCCTTTCCTGCATTCTCCTGCCTGGAACTCTGTCTTTCATCTTTTCTCCCCATGAGAGAACATTGGGACTCTCCCGGTGTATTACTGGGCCCTACTCAGTGCCTGGCACATGTCTATTGAATAAACAAATCCAATTTGGGGTGAACCTAAATGGAACTCCTATGTCATTCTTTCCCAAAGACCCAGTAACCACAGCCTCTGAGCCAGAACACAACCACAGCAGAGATGAACTCCACTGGCTCCCTCATCAAAGTGCCTTTGTTTATGGCCAAAACTCCAAACAGGAAAATCACCATTTTTGAATCACAGTCAACTCCATGGAGCAGTAATCACAATGGGGCCAGAGTTCCCTACTACTCTCACTCTCCAGGCCCCATTGTTTTAGAAAGCTGGGTGTGGCAGTGCATTTGGCAACCTTGGGCAAATTGAGCTGTAATGGTGCTTGTGCTACTACCTCCTTGGGATGACAAGTGGAAACAAAGCACATACAAAGGCCATACTTTTGCATCCCTCACTTGTAAGGCTATTGTACTCAGTGTTAATTAAGCTTCTTCCTGAAATAATAAGTGTTAGAATTCTCAAACTCCCCCAAGCCAACACTTATATCCTTCTCTACCTACTTCTACCTGCCTTGGCCACTGTTTCTTCTTGAAGGAAAAACCCAGATGCTGGAACTAAATCTAAATTCAGACTGAACTCATGTTTATAGAACACATCCAGTTCTTTCCGAACGCTCGTTATACTTTCTTGCAGTAAGAACAATTGGTGCTAGATCACCAATGGACCAAGCAGAGGCTCACACCCCCACACATCAGGAGCACCAAAAAGGTGACAAGAAACGTATTCTGGAAAAATGATCCAATATTACCAAAAAAAATGTAAGTAACAAAGTGCAACCACTTTCATAGGAAGAATCAGCATATTATTGGACCTTTTCACCCTGTACTACATGGTGTCAGGTTGTTTTTACTTTGTTTACAGTCAGGGTACCCCAATTTTTTCAGGTCTAACAGCAGACCTAGCTCTTCACCTACTACAGACAGATCAAACAAAGCTCTCAGAAGGAAACTATCCTGTCACATAGCTTCAAAGGGACATACAGGGGGCCTCCAACTTAGTCTGCCAACTCCAAGTCTCTGTAGCCCTTGGCCCAAGGACGCCACCATTCTTACCAGAGTGCTACCTGATAGGAGAAGTGGTGACTAAACTCTGGGTAGATCCTCCAGGGAGAGCCCCAGGCCGCAGGCTCCCTCTTCTTTGCCGCACTATATTAGAATGCAGCCACTATCACTCCCCCCCACCCCCAAGGGATCAGTCTGAGAGAATGCTACCTGAATAGAGACAAAAGCAGAAGCCTTTTGTGAGGTCCTAGAAATAGGTACATTTCCATTTTGTGCAATCTATTTCCAAGTCCCCTTGTAGGAGCACAAGGAACCTCCTGCTGCCACTGCCAGCCTGGCTCCCTCTCTTGCCTCCCCACTAAGGGCCAAAGACCTCTGCAGAACTCTCCCTGCTGGCTGCCTTCTCACTAGCACATCCTCCACACTAAGGACAGAGATGTAACATAAAATGCCATTACTTTAGCTGCCACATTTCCCCTTGTCCTCTATGAATAAAAACATGTCCCTGCACTTTGAACAATGTTTCTGAAAGTGAAAATGAATTTTCACAGTGTCTATCTCCCTTTTCTCTTTCTAAATGATGAGGGTGAGGAGTTGGGGTTTGTATGGAACAAAGTATCTGGGCCCAAGGGACTCAAAACCATGGCTTCTAGTTCCTTAGCACTGTGAGCTTGCCAACTGTGCTCCACAGCGCTGTTCTCCTGTGCTTATAAAACACACACCGAACCAGGAGATTTAAACTAGGCAAGCTTATAGATTAAAGAACCGATAATACACCGAACCAGGAGATTTAAGCTAGGCAAGCTTATAGATTAAAGAACCGATAATGGAGCATGTGAGTTGACGACGACTTCAATTATTGCCAATGTGATCTGCTAGGACAACCTAGCCTTCAGGACACATTCCATTAGCTCCTCTCAAAACAGTTTTGTTCCCTGAAGTATTATTTACATCACACACTCCATGTTTATGCCCTTAGTGTGACCCTAGAATCATGGCTGGCTGTTTTTAAATCCTTGTAAGAGCATATGTAATGCTCTTCCTTGGTTCCAGAAACTCATCATATGGAAAAACCTCCAAACTCCTTCAAATCCTCAGTGCTGAGAGACAGACTTCTAAATACCTAGGATTTCTGTTACTTAAAAATCAATAATTACAAAAGCAAAAAGCACCCCAACCCAAAAGCAAGAAGCATTCTTAAGAGTGTAGTTACTGAAATGTATGGTAACTTTGAGGGAAATACACTGATGTCCATAACTTACTTTGAAACGCAAAACAAACAAAAAACGAGATGAACTGTTAAGTGGGTATGTGATGAGGTACAATCACATGTTAACTGCACTTTCTAGACAGTGGTTCACTGTAAAATTCTTCCAACTTTTCAGAATGTTTCAAGTTTTTCATAATTGGACCAAGAATAACCTTTCGGGTTAAGGGCAGAGGGCAAGACAGAGCAGGCCAAGTCTCTCTCTATCCAATTCTTAGGTCAGCCACAAGGGAAGAAGCGAAGACCACCGAAGACCGGGGAGAGCGGTCCTACTCGCCCCGCCGACATCAGGCCCCAGAACGCACACAAAACTGGTAGAAACGCAACTGACCGTCCCTACCCCAGGCCCACCGTCCTCCTCACTCTGGGACAGAGGTTCTTAGCCCCAAGCGCTCCTGGGAATTATCTGAGAAGCTTATTAAATACAGACTGGTCCACACGCCAAAACGGCTGAATCAGAACCCCAGGACTGGGCCCGGGTGGTTCTGACGCAGAGGCTCGCGTCCACATCCGGAGAAACTCACAGCCCTTCACTCCATCCCACCTGACACCTGTGGGGAAGCCCCTGGGAACCCAACTACACCAAGGTCCTGGACGGCGGGGGGCCCGGCTTTCCAGGCCACCGCTCCACCCCCGGGGCCCGCCGCCGCCCGCCACTTCCACACGTTGGAGCCGGGCGGGGGAGGGACGCCACCAAGGTCACCGCGCAGCTCGGCAGGACTGCTTGGCCGCGGGGCTGCCCCCGAGCCCCTCTCCCCGAGAACACAGCGCCCGCCTCTCCCCCGCCATCTTCCGCGGAACGACGGAGTTGACGTTTGTCCACAACCTTCCCTACCAGAACAACGAGCGGAGGCGTGACAAGCGGGGCCCAGAGCAAGTGGGCCGGCCATTCTGAGCCGAAAACTCGCGGCGCGCAGCCCCGCAGCCGCACGGGTCTCGGCAGCACCCAGGGCAGGGCGGGCCCAGCCACGCCGCTCCTCGGCCCGCTTTACCTCGCGAGTCCCGGCGCCCACGGCCAGGCGCGCGCTCGCAGGACAAGCCCGTCGGCGCCGGGGCGCCACACGCACACCCCCAGCGCAGGGACCTCTGGGAGCCGAGCGCGCCGGCGCGGGCACTACGCTGCCCGGCCTGCACCGCGCCGGCCGGCAGAGGGGGCGGGGCGGGGGCGCTGCGGCCCGGGGGCGCCGCGACCCGAGCAGCGCGAGCGCTCATTCTCTGCTCTCGGGGAGGGGGTTGTCCCGCGCGAGGCCGTCTCCAAATACGCCGAGGAGACTCACCGACTCGCGGCCTCGCGGCCTCGCGGCGGCGGCCGCAACACCAACAACCAGCCGCCTCGGCAGCTGGCTGTAGCGCTTCTGTCAGGAGGCGATACGGGAGCGGGGGCGGGGGCGGGGGCGGTTCGGAGAAGCCTAGGCCCGCGGCGTCACGCTAGGGGCGGGGCCTCGGGAGGCACGTGACCCGCCTTAGTGACGTCACTGGCAGCCCAGGCCCTGGGTGGACGCTGTGTTCTCAGTGTGCGCGATCCGGCAGCACCAGGGCTTGAGTGCAAAGGCAGACGCGCCTTCTTGCCTGCGGCGTGCGTTTGTTCTTTTTTCCGCGACTATTTATTGGGCTTAGGGCCTGTACATAAAACTGTGAACCTCACAGTCTCTCCCCATCCCGGCGCTCAGGGCTTTGGTTCTGACGGATGCCCATAAATCACAAAATGCCCAGGGCTGGGAAGTAAACCAACCGTATGCTCAGCAGGATTATGGGACGATGCCTTTAAGCGGGGAGGTTAGCAAAGGCCATACAAGGATGTCCAGGGCCAGGGAGGGAGCGTTCCAGATGGGCGAGAAAGCAGGGGGACATATGAAGGAACAGGCTGGATCTAAATCTTGTCGGGCCTAGTAGGATTTGTACGATTCGACTGGCATTTTAAAGGATTCTTCTGTCTACCCAGACCAAGAGAGGCAATTAGGAAGCTGGGAGACCAGCACATAAGTGATTAAAAAATTTCGTACTGGCTTGGCGCCTGTAGCTCAAGCGGCTAGGGCACCAGCCACATATACCGGAGCTGGGGGGTTCGAATCCAGCCTGGGCCTGCCAAATAACGACAACTACAACTTTAAAATAGCCGGGCGTTGTGGCAAGGCCTGTAGTCCCAGCTACTTGGGAGGCTGAGGCAAGAGAATCGCTTAAGCCCCAAAGTTTGAGGTTGCTGCGAGCAGTGATGCCACGGCACTCTATTGAGGGCGATAAAGTGAGACTCTGTCTCTACAAAAAAAAAAAAAAAATTCTTACCACGTTAAAAAGTGTAAAAAGGGACTGGTGAAATTAATTTTAGTAATATATTTAATTTACCCTAATATGTGCAAAATATTACTTTTCCAACATTTAGTCAGTATAAAAAGTTATCAATGATATATTTTACTTTCACACACACACACTCTAAGTCGTTGAAATCCAGTGTGTATTTTATACTTAAAGTTCATCTCAGATTAGACCAACTGCATTTCACGTGTGGCTTGTGGCTACTTTACTAGATAGCACAGATGTAAAACATTTATTCTTTTACTCATTCCACCAAGCAAGGTCTTGTTCTAGGCCTGGAAATATGAGAAATGGAATAAAGCCCAATCTCTGTTCCCAAAGTGCGCACAGTCCAGCTAGAAAGATAACGGCTTACACCGAAGATGTCAAAACAGTGCTTTGAGAGTTCAGGGAAGGGAGCCTTCAAAAAAGGAAGGCTTCAGAGAGGAGAAAGACGCCTAAGCTGGAACTTGAGGGATGCGTAGGAGTTCCTCTGGTGAAGGAAATGGAAGGGTACGTCGCACAGTGGGAGCTGCTAGTGCAAATTTGCAGAGTCTCTGGGGAAACACAAGGCTGAATGGCAGGGTATGAAATGGGAAACGAGAGGTGGAGGAAAGATGAGACCTATAAAGGCCACTCTTTGAAATTCAGAATTTATCCTAAATTTGATGGAGAACGTTGGGAAATTTGAGCTGAGTAAAGTAACCAGATTCGTGTTTTGGGCAAATCATTCTGGCAGTGTGGAGGGGATGAAAATTTGAGACAGGAGGTCCCATTGGGAAGGGAAGGGGCTCTAGGCTGGATCCAGAGGGAAGGCCCATGGAGACTAGGATGGGCGTCAGAGAGGAGAGAGGGCAAGGGGCTGACAAAAGGGTTGCACCCCTGCCCGCTCACTCCACTGCATGGCGTCGTGCACCAAAAAGTAAAAAAACTAAAAAAGACTCTTTTGGGCCAAGCTTAAGGCAGCCTCCTCTGAATCCAAAGGCCTCAACCTTTGGATTTATGTGTCTGTCTGTACATTATCCAGTTTAGCCAAGATCCTCCCCTTCCATATCTTACCAATTCCCCAACCCAGCTCAGTTTAGCAAAGAATTACCCTGCCCTCTTGGTAATTTTCCATCCACCAACAGCACTTGTCACTCATTCCTTGGGCATAAATGCCCATTTTTCCTAGTTGTATTTAGAACTGAGCCCTTTTCTACACTGAAGTCTCTTTCCCCTTATTGCAATAGTCCTGAATAAAATCTGTTTTTACAACTTCGACTAGTTTCCAGCTCTGATTTTCTTGGATAGAAACTAAATGTGCATCAACTAATGTATTTGGATAAACAGAATGTGGTCCCTCCATATGATAGAATATTACTCAGCTGTACAAAGGAACAAAGCACTGACACGCTACTGTAAGTATGAACCTTGAAAACTTCACGTCCAGTGAAAGAAGCCAGTTGTAGAAGAACATTTACTGTGTGATTCCATTTACATAGAATGTTCAGAATGGTAGATCCATAGAGACAAAAAGTCAGAAAATCAATTGGTGGGGTTGGGGGCAATCATGGGAATGGTCATAGGTCCAGGTTTTCTTTTTAGGGTGATGATAATGTTCTAAAATTGATTGTCACAATGGTAACAACATACCTGTAAATTTACTAAAAGCCATTGAATTCTACATTTTAAATGTGTGAATTATATGGTATGCAAATTATGCTTTAATAAAGCCGTTACCAAAAAAAGAAGCCAGGGGATAGGGCTACACTTAAAGCAACTCCAGGGGAATTGAGACACATAACCTGACAAAGTCAAGGGAAGCAATCTCTACATAGAGATAGGACAGTGTTAATCACATTACTGGCTCTGGAATCTTTAGTGGGTATACATGAGATCAGGAGCCCACAGCTATCCCAGGGAGGTATTATTTTCAGGCTTGGGGAACAAGTGTTTGTTTCATCTTTTCCTGAGCAAAATTCACTTTCTGCAAAATGCATTTCTTTCCAGGTCACCAGCCTCCTCCCCAGCACCTGAAGGTGGCCTTCAAGCCTCACACTTGTACTACAAAACTGGCTACCTTTTATTTTTTTCCAGATTTTACCATAACTGGATGACCCTGGTCACCAGATCATTCTCATACTGCTGGAGAAACGGCGGTTGGCCTTCAACAGGTCTAGCCTACGAGTGTCATGAGAACTAACTCTTTCTTTCTTTCCTTATTATTTTCTTATTTATTGGTCTTGAAAACTTTAGCTCAACTGTTTGTCTCCTAGGTTATGCAGAAAAAGCCCAAAGGTGTGGAAAGCGCTAGCTCTCCAGTCTTCTCTGTAACCAGTGCCATCTGCTGGCAGCACAGTGGCACAGGGGGCTCCCTTCCTGGCCTTTCATTCCCAGACCTGGAATTTGCATTACAGAACCCCAGAAGTTAATGTTTATCCTTCTACGTTTAGATCTTTTAGACAAATTAGACCTGAACCTTACATTGAGATTGCATTAAAAAAAAAGAAAAAGTGGATGTTAAGTATTGAGCTTGAAGAAGTAAAGAATGGAAGATCACAAGAATGGAAGAGCAAGCATCCAGTGTACTCAATATTGATGTGAAACTCCAAGTGAACAACTATACACCCGAGAGAAAGACTCACACACATTTCAATTCAAGAAGGGGGGAGGGGGAGGAGGAGGATTGGCATGCTCTCACCTATCAGGAACAGTGTATGTGTATACGGCACACCTGTGTGAAGGGCTTAACCACAGCCTGGACAAATGCAAACGATGTAACCTAATCGTACATGTTCTTATTTAATCTGAACAACAAAAAGTACTGAACTTGATGAATTTTCTTTTCTTTTTTTTTTTTTTTTTTTAGAGACAGAGTCTCACTCTATCACCCTCCATAGAGTGCTGTGGAGTCACAGCTCATAGCAACCTCCAACTCCTGGGCTTAGGTGATTCTCTTGCCTCAGCCTCCCAAGTAGCTGGGACTACAGGCGCCCACCACAGCGCCTGGCTAATTTTTGATGCAGTTCGGCTGGGGCCGGGTTTGAACCCGCCACCCTCGGTATATGGGGCCGGCGCCCTTCTCGCTGAGCCACAGGTGCCGGCCATGAATTTTCAAAAACCTCACTCACTAGTGCAGCCAGCACCAGGTCAAAACAGAGTGTGACCATCCCCCCAGCAGCTTCCTTTGCATGCCCCCTTCCACTCACTGTCCCCCCACCAGGAAGTTACCGGCTAGCTCCCAAGAGCAGATTCATTTTGCATGTTGCTGTATCTTCTATGATAAGGTGGAGGCAGTTGGAGTACACAGTGTGTAATTTTTGTAATGCAGAAACACAGCGCATTTCAAATGCTGTGCAAAAACCAAGCAGTCCTGAGGAAGTACCACCCTCCTTCCATGTGCTCTGCTTCCCACTAAACCCTAAACCCTCCTCCCCACCATCTAGCTGATGCATCATTGGCTCAAGAACCTCAAAGAAAATCATGTATTCATTATGGGCGATGTAGCAAGTATTGCCAAGCACTTTGTGCCAGGTTCCATGCCATGGTCTTTACACACATCTCCCTTCATCCCAACAAGGAGCCTATGAATGAGCCTTTCCTCTGGCTCCTAATCCAACACGAAGCCTTTAAAGCAGTGGTTCTCAACCTTTTGCCACAACCCTTTAATACAGTTCCTCATGTTGTGGTGACCCCCAACTATATTAAAGGGTCGCGGCATTAGGAAGTTGAGAACCACTGCTTTAAAAGAATGTGCTTGAGGCTGGGCGCCTGTGGCTCAACGGGCTAAGGCGCCAGCCACATACACCTGAGCTGGTGGATTCGAATCCAGCCCTGCCCGCCAAACAACAATGACAGCTGCAACCAAAAAATGGCCGGGCGTTGTGGTGGGCGCCTGTTGTCCCAGCTACTTGGGAGGCGGAGGCAGGAGACTCGCTTGAGCCCAGGAATTGGAGGTTGCTGTGAGCTGTAATGCCACGGCACTCTATCCAGGGTGACAGCTTGAGGCTCTGTCTCAAAAAAAAAAATTAAAAAAAAAGAATGTGCTTGAGAGTGGCGCCTGTGGTTCAAAGGAGTAGGGCTCCAGCGCTATATACAGGAGGTGGCGGGTTCAAACCCAGCCCCAACCAAAAACTGCAAAAAAAAAAAAAAAAAAAAAGAATATCTCAGTGTCACACAGCCAGTGCCCAGCATGCCTCAGATCTTGTGATTCAAGACTGATGTTGCTCCTCACCACCCAAGCC
>CAUYRH010012285.1:0-27831 GCA_963574655.1 Perodicticus potto | reverse complement strand
CATGAATCCCATGTACTCAAGTTTGATATGAGGACAATTAATGACAATTATTGACATGGTGGGGGTGAGGGAAGGGGAGAACAGAGAGAGAAAGAATGAGGGAGGGGTGGGGAAAGGAAGAGCAGAGAGAGGGAAGGAGCGTGGGGGGTGGGGTCTTGGGGCCTTGGTGTGTGCCACACCTTTTGGGGGCAAAACTCGATTGTAAGAGGGACTTTACCCAACAAATGCAACTAGTGTAACATGGTTTCTTGTACCCTCAATGAATCCCCAACAATAAAAAAAATAATAATAACATTTATGAAACACAAGAAGGAAGGCAGAATACAAGTAAAAATGAGATAGATATAATGTTGTAAATATGACAGTATATGTTTGAGAATTTGGGCTTTCACCAATGTGAGTCCAGAAATGACTGCGGACACATTTTTAATGAGGCAAAACAACTACTAGCCAAGAATTGGGTAAACTGTAAATGCTAGTTTCATAGATGATGAAGGGATACTTTTCTGAACAAGTAAACCAGTCAGGAAATTTCTCACTGCTACATCTTCCCAAAAGGAAAGATGCAACAGAACAATATACACCGACAAGTGTAAAAACTCCCCCAAAGTTATAGTTTACAGGAGAGTCTCATGCTCCACAGAATCATGAGGCAGCACAATTATTTGCCTACTGTTCTCTGGTCAGGATCTCAGCCTTAAAAGTAGGATGTAGCAGCTTCATGAATATTACACTCATTCTGGAAATTAGTAAGTCATGGAGATAAGGGAGATTAGAGGGAGCAGAATGACAACCAAAGGGTATCATCTCCTCTTCTATGACAATGTTGAACTACCCTGATATTTGTCCATGAAAATCAAGAGATGGCAGGGATGTCGCCATGATAATTCAACCTGAAGGTGCAAGTGATGATGGTCATAAGGCAACATACAGTAAAAGCAAATGCCATTGAAATAAGGGTTGCTCTAATCTATCCATTTTACCTGCTCAGAAGTTCAAGGCAGACTTCAGTCACTTTAGGGATTTCAAATATTTGTATTTGATATAGGGAACATGAGATAGCAGCCATTCTGAGAGCTATATCTTAAACCTTAACATTTCCCAGGGGGTATAAGATTTTATCAAATACTTGTCTTGAACCATTCCAGTGTAGAAAAATTGTGATAGCCCCTGAAACTAAAATCAATTTAATCTTAAAATAAATTCTGTTGACTGTCAGGATCTCACCTAAGGGCACAATTGTGAGTTGTTCGGCATGCCCCCTGGGTGAAGGGCTCAACTACAACGTGAACTTTACCTTAGAACTGAGAACAATGTAACCTAAACATCTGTACCCTCATATTAATTTGTAATAAATAAATAAGTGGTAGATGGTGAGAAAAAATAAATTCTTTATGATCAGTAATTACTCACCAGCATTCCAAAATTATAAGCCTGGAAAGGAAGCAATGATCTGGTCTCTCAAACCTCCCATTTTAAGGATGAGAAAACTGAAGTTCAGAAATGTCATAGTAGTGATTTCTTAGTAGAAATAGAACTATAACATAACTCTTCATCCCTAATCAAGTATTTCTTCTCAAATCTAAACTTTTATCATAGAAGCAATTATATTAAATGTCTATGAAATCAAAATGTACTCTGTGACCAAAAATGTGTTCTTTTTAAAAAGAACATAATGATCTCATCTTTTCTCTAAGAAAACAATGCATTCTTTCACATTTCTTAAATGGTATAATTTGATAATTTGGGTGAGGAGACATAGGCTGATATTAAACAATCTATTGCCAACTCTTATTAAATTTTTTAAAGTTTGCATTATTTTTCTTCATCATTCTTCAAAAGGAAATTAACAATACAATGAAAGGCAGATAATCAATTATTTGAGGAAAGTACCTAGAGTTGACCGGAAATACAAAAATTTTTTAGGCAAAATATAACCACCCTCAGAATTGACAGTCAAAAATCTATGGTTCCAAAGAGAATAAATCATTTCTAATTTTGTAATTTTCTAATTCCAAGTATCTGAAAAGACAAAGAAGGAACCATCGGAGAATTTAAATAGCTATAGAAATTTAGACTCCTGAGGGATTTAGATTCATACATGTGTAACCACATGTGACAATGTCAGCTAGTTGCTCAGTAATTATTCATTCATCCTTTGTCCTTAGGAAAGACTTTATTAATTAGCATGGTTAGCATGGCCCTTTACTGCCAAGAGTAAAAGTTTTATTTTCAGCATCCATTGCAGCCAAGTGTCTATTTTAGATAGGTTACTAAAAATAAGCTATAGAGGAGGACATTATTTCTTCATCCATCAAATATGTGAGCTACCTACACCCAGAATCCTACTATGAATATTGTGTTCTGGGTCCACAGATGATACTAATTATCAAATATTCCTTGTAGGAAGGGAGCAGATGGCACACTCAAAGAGGTAATTTTTTAAAATGTAATGAATGTAGCAAAGGGAATATTTGCAAAGTTAAGGTCAAGGTTAAAGGAAGAAAGCAGACATGATGAAGGACCCAGACCAGCCAGAGCAGAAAGTCATTACCTCTCTTTTTCCAGATGTGACAAAAGAAGACAGATGATGCTAAAACCTGATAAGAAGCAAGAGCAGTGATCACAACAAAAGGGCTACTTAGCAGCAGCTGAGGTCATAGGCAGAGGGACATAGCTACAGGCAAGGCATAGCAGGCAGATAAAAGAGAAATATGGATACTGACCACTCTCTCTCCTTTCTAAGAATCATTTCCTGCTAGTGTCACCAATTAACAGAACTCAACAGCGATCTAAACAGGAAAGGAGCTGGGGTGAAGCCATCTGTAGGGGTCGGACTTCTTGAGCAAAGCAGCCCAGTAGAGATGGAAGGAGAAAAGACCTGATGAGTAAACAGGAAACAATCAATGGAGTCCCTACTGTAAATGCTTCTTCTTAAGCAGCTAAATGCAATTCTGATTATCTTCTATTTTACATAGTGAAGCAAGCAATGTGTTACAGGTGTGATCAAATTTGTGCGGGGACAGAGAAAACAGTGATTCACTCTGCCATTTTGAGTTTGAGTATGTTCTAGAAACAAAGAGTAATGTAAAACCTTAACATTGAAAGTAAAAAAAAAAAAAAAAACTTGAACAGAGAACAATTAGGACATTTTTGATAAATAACTTTTCCTTGAAAGTATAATTATAGAGTTAAGGGGTGTTCTGAAAGTTTGGACATTGTTGCCTATGTGATCAGAAGGGTGTGTTGAGATTAGATTTTAATGGGGTTTGGGATTAATTTTGTTAATAGGAAAGTGAACTAATTAAAGGATAGAGAGATCAGACCTTCAGAGGTATTGTGATAATGTGGGAAGCAGTAAGGATGGCCTCCTTCAAGTGGAACTTTCTTATGCTCTGAAGAAATTATGTAAAATCTAAGCTCTTTTTATTTATTATTATATTCATGCAGACATAGTTGATTTATGTCGCATGGTAGGCACTTAACAAACTCTAATTCGGAACAGGGATTTTTAGGCCCTCTCTATTATTTTTAAAACTATGTTTAAGATAAAGAACATAAATTATGAGGGCAAGATTAGATACTTGCTTTTAAAAGAGACTGTGCAATTAAGTGGTCCTGAAGCTTAAACCTCATTAAATTCACAGTAATTCTTCCTCTGCTCCAGATTGGATAAATGGACACAATCATATGCATAGGCAGATATAATAAAAGAAAATTTAATAATATATAAAATACTGGTTAAGTAAAAGAAGGATCTGTTCATTTTTCTCCTTATTAAAATGGAGGGAGAGATGGGAAATGATTATGCAAATTTTAGGCCAATGATAGGCTATCTAGTAGTTCAATGATTCACAAATTATTTATGAACATATGTAGTTCTCTAGGCATTAGGATAGGAAATATAAAAGGAGAAAATATAGTCAATACTGTGTGGATATCACATTCAAATGAGAGAAGTGAGGAATTGCTAATTACATGCTGTGGTTGCTAAATGAAAATAGTGCTGGAGGATATGAAGAATAATTTTCTCCATTAGTCTTAGTTTTCTATGATTGGAAATATGACAAAATATTAAACGGAAAATGGAAGATAGTGTCATATCATGAGGGAACTGAAATGATTGTATTTTTCTTTCGAAAAAGTTTCTGTTAGCTGCCCAATGGAGGAGGGATCTCTGACAGTATAATTTGGAAAATTACAGCGGTGAAGGCCAGAGGTGGGGTGGGGTAGGAAAGGGTTAATGGACAGAGCTATTATAAAACATGAGCAATGAGTACTAAATGACAGAAAACTTGAGTAGAATCAACAGAATTTAATTTTGGATTGAGCAATTATAGAGATGGAGGAGAAAGTGGAGGAATACCAAGACGATACCCTGTGCTTTTGACTGAGCAGGTGTTTGATGTTGTCTTTAACCAAAGCACAGGATAGAGAAAGACTTCATTGTGTTAGAAAATAGAGAAATATTAAGGAGTTTGGGTTGATATATGCATGTGTATATATCTGTATGTTATATGTGTGTATGTAAAATCTAATCTTACTGTAAGATATCAAAGTAAAAATTACCAGGAAGCCTTTAATATACAAATAAGCTCATCACCAAGGTCAAGGTTCAGATAAGATTTGGGTAATGGCCACGCACACACGACAGTGTAGCTATGAGCATGAGCAATACCACTGAAAAAGAGTTGAATTACCTTCTGGTGTAAGTAAATAAAAAAAAGAAAAAGAAAAAAATACCTTGAATAACAATGTCATAAACATAAGAGGGTTGATTTACTCACTCTTCATAGTAAATTTTAGAGCTATTATTCCAAAGACTCTATGTCAATACCAATCCACAAAATACCCGGAGATCCATTATTTTCATTTATCTGACTCTGTAGCAAAATTATCCCAAAATTTAGTGGCATAAGCCAAACATTTATTATCCTCAGGCTCTGGGGCACAGTGGAGACAACTGGGCTGGGTTCCACAGTGTTGGGATTGTTAACAGGAAGACTCAATGGCTGGGGTTGGATTTATCTAAAAGTCTATCTGATTGTATGTCTAGCAGTTGGGCCTTTCCATGTTGTCTTTCCAGATGTGTTTCTTCACAGCATAAGGACTAGGTCCTAGGAGTAAAAGAAATCTAGCAGCTTTCTTCCCTTTCATGGTCTAGCCACTGAAGTTTTGTAATGTCACTTCTGCCACACTGTTCATTGAGGCCACCTCAAAATTCCAGGGTTTCAGTGGAAAGGAAATCACTCCGCCACTTTATTGAGAGTGGCAACATTTACAGGCAACAAGTTCTATGTAGGGCAACATTTGGGATCTGAAATGTTGTTTTGCCATTTCTAGAAAGTGTAGTCTTCTAAAGCCTGAATTCTTTCAATATTTTCATTTACCATCTCAAGGCTGTGATCCTGAGCCTCACTGTGCAAAATTTCCTTGGCATTATCAGCATTGAAATACAAGAAAGATGCATCTAGGCCTTTCCTAGTCTACACAGAAAATATGCCTTTTAATCCCATTTGGCAACAAGGGACACATCTAGCTGCAAAAGTGGGGAAATACATTATTTGGGGTCACCATTTTCAACAGCTAAAAATTAAAATATATTGAAAAAAGTTGATTAGCAATCCCCTGAGTAATACCTAAGGAGCAAAATTAATCACTGTGAAATTTTCTTTACTACTATATGTAATTTCAAAAAATTGCTTCACTTTCATGGATAGTTACATTGAAAAATAGCTCTAGATGCTATTTTGGTAAGAAAGACATTCTTTACAGACATACAGCTTCTATTTTAATGGGTAGATTCATGAGATTTATGATAGCCATCATTTTTCAACAAATTATTCCTTAGAAGTGCCAGTTTTACTGTCTGCTAATTTGACTTACCCGCTTCATAATCCTACTTATTTGGTTTGTTTGACATTGAGTCAAATCAGTATTAAAGTGAGGATGGTTGATAGCTGCATAGGTCAATTTTGCAAAATCAATTTGAAATGAATGGATTAAAGAAGGAAGTTTACTGTCAAATACTCAGGCTCAGCTCAGGCTTGGCAATGCCATCATTGATTGTGATCAAAGCTAAAAGTGCTATGCTCTTTTTTCATATAAAAAACATTTGAAGTGCAGTTTTCTGAGCCCTGGAAAATGCTGTAATGGAATGGAAGAATAAAACAGACTCACACCTCCCTAGCATTGAAAATCACAGACAAAATTGTAGTGACAGACATCACTAACTCTGTTTTTGCCTGCACTATTATTCAACTTGTCTCTCTAGGAATACAATTTCCTCAACCTAATAATATGCACCATTACAAATAGAAACTAATAAAGTTACATATTTTTGATATTGCATGATTTCACAAACTCTTAATACTAGGTATGCCAATAAATATAGTAAATATCTAATAAAAATACCCTCTTCAATATTTTCTAAGCCTATTTTTTCCACAGACTTTTCCCTTATGCAGTATTTTAAAAGAAGTAAATTTCTCTTATTTCCATGACTTGGGAAAGGGAAACCTTTTATTTCTATCCTTACGTTTCTCTGTTTTAGTTGTAAGTATAATTTAATCATATATGGTTATGCTTATAAAAGAATCACTCAAATAAGAAGAAATATATTAAATAGCAGACACTAGTGAGGTATTAAAATAAACAAATTTAAATCAATAAAAACTCAGTATTTTCAGCCTATACCAACAAATTCACAAAGTGGTAGACATGTGAACATTGATAATCAAAAATAAAGAGAGTATTATGACAGGAGATGGCAAGGAGCTGTGAAGTCAAAGAAGAATGGCACTTTGCCCCGAACTGGAGTAAACAGGGAACAGACCCTGATGCCTACAGTTTTGGAAGATCAGCAGGAGTTTAGCAGCAGGATTGGCAGGGTGTAGGTGTGGGTAAGGAGGGCATATGATTTAGGGAGAATCCAGAGCAAGACTCACAACATTATAGAACTTCAAGTGTCACACATAATGAGAAAGAATGAACCAAGACTACAACTGTGACATGGAGTAGTTTGGGTATAATTTAAAGAAACAGAGACATCACCCTGCTATATATCATAGAAGAAATTCAGCAATGGCAAGGTTTGGCAGTGGAATTTGATTTTCAATTTTAAGAGATTATTCCATAATAATAAAAATAGAGAAAATACATATATTTCTCTATATTTCTGGATGGTAAATGGTATTAGCTCATGGAGTCATCAGAGTCGTCTAGAGAAACGGGCTTGATTTCTTCACCTTTTCCCCTTTCCTCCATCTTCAAAGCCAGCAGAGTTGGACATTTGTCCTGTTGCCTCCACTTGGAGGCATCTTTAAATCTCTTAACTCTGACTTTTCTGAGTCCCCTTCCGCTCATAAAGACCATTATGATTACATTCTAATAATAACTTTTCAATAATCCAGAATAATCTTATTTTGGAGTTATCTGATTAGCATTTTTAAAATCATGGGCAATGTGAACTTTCCTTTGTCACATTCACAGAATCCAGGAATTAGGGCAAGGACACCATCTGCCTACCACAGATGCTAACAGATTTGGGGGGTTAGAACCTTTGCTCTCATGGCACTTTCATTCCTTCTGTAACCACATGCTTGCATTAAATCTCTCTCTGCTTGAATTATCCAAGTCTGGTTTCTGCGTTCCTAATTGGGAACCAACTGTATAAGGAATTAAGCTCTGGGTTTATCTGACCAATGAAAGAGGCTTCCTGGTGGAGGAAATAGGACAAAGCTGGTGAGGCTTCTGAAGACAACGGTGTGTTCAAAGGAATACTTTAAATGGTGTTGACAGGGAGAGGGACAATACAGATGAAAGCACAAGAGATGATTTCGGAATTATTCTCAGTGTGACAGAAAGCCATTGGAGGGTTCTGATATCCTGAGTGAGTTTAGTTGACAGTGAGTCAGTGGAAATTAAAAAAAAAAAAAAATCAATCAAATTACATAGAGAATAAGTATAGTTGTTAAGTATTTTAAACTTCAGACAAAATTCAATCAAATTGCATAGAGACTAAATTACAGTTATTAAGTGTTTTAAACTTCGTAATTCCTCCATTCGCATTTTAATAATAAAGTTATAGCATCGTATGATATGTAACTGTACTCACTCTGACCACAACAAATTCTTCCACCCTGTTTAGCATCAAAACTTTTTAAATATTTTATGTGATTTGATTTTCTAATTGTTGCTCTTGTTATTGAACATCCCTGAAAACAAAAGTACATTATGTCCCTTTCCTACAATGTTCCTTTTCTTTTCCTTGTATGCGCAACTAAGATATGTGCTTTAAAAAAAAAAAAAACTCTCTTTTTCTATTGTCTATAAGATTTGGCTTCTATTTTTATTTATAAATATTGGTTGCCTGTTTGTTGAGACTTTGGAAGAAAAGAAGTTAACTGATGACTCCATACTGAACCTCAGAGTCAAAGCATTCTGTAACAGACATACTCTTTTCCGACAATGTGAATGTTACTTTTTTTGCATTACTATTATTATTATTGCTCAATATTTCATTGCAGCAATCGTCTGATTTCTTTTCTGAATGTATTTATCTTTGTTCGTTCTTTACGAGGTTTTGTTTCTAGTCCTTAAACATCATTATTGTTATTAAATTTTAAGCCTTTTTAATTTTGTGAAGGCAAAAAGTGGAAACCCAATAAACACATATATATGTATAGAGACAATAAAATAAAATAAAGCTCTCAAGTATGATTACTGTCTTGTTCCCTTTTTATTCTCTAAAGGCTTAAACAAAAGGAGAAATATAACACAAAAGTCCCCCATAGGTTAGCCCCTCAAGAAAGTGAGTGATCACCATTGTAAGCTTCCCAAGCATTGCTGTTTCTTTCTTAAGAATCTATAGCATAAAGTTAGGTGGATCAATTCACCATAAACTTACAAGAGTTTTATATATTTAAAAAATACTATTGCTAGTATGTTTCACCTATGACTAAGAGTCCAATGACAAAATTTTAGAATACTGAATTATTTTGTTTTAAAATAATTGCTTATGCAGTGTTTATAATTCCATTAATTTTCTGGGAAACTATTTAAAAATTGAGATTTTTCAGCCTAAGTGGCCATCGATTCATGAGTAGATTAACAAAATGTGATGCATGTATGCAATGGACTATTACTTGGCCACAAAGGAGGATGACTTCATGCCTTTTGGAACAATTTGCCTGGAACTGAAGATCATTATCCTAAGCTAAGGCTTTAAAGAATGGATAAACAAGCACCACATGGACTCACCACGAAATTGGAACTAACCGAAGAGGACACGTGAGGGAAGTGAAACGTAATAGGAATGAAGCAGTGGGGGAAGTGGAGGAGAATAAATCTACATATCTGATACAATGAACACTATCTGCATGACGGGCACGCTTATAACTATATAAAACTGATTTAAGTAACAGAAGAATACCCCCTTAATTCCTTGAAATAAAAAACCTGTGATTTATGTTAGAATAAGAGAAGAAATGTAAAGAGGGACTTTATCTAACAAATGCCATCACTGTACCTGGTTTCTTACACCCTCAGTGAATCCTCAACAATCAAAAATAGATAAATAAAGTGTACACATCAGAAATATTGAAAAAAAAAATGAAAAGAAAATAAATGACAGTCACCTGAAACTAAATTTGCTATGTAATTTGATCAGTTATTACTTCATGGTTAAACATTTCCTTTGTTATCGTCATCTTTGCTACTCTTGTTTATCTAAGACATTGCACAGACATTCAATTGAATAATCATTCTAATATTTCTGTATTCCTTACAAGGCTGTTGCACAAAAAAATCATTCATTTTCACAGTGTATTGGAAGTGAAAAAATAAACTTAAATATAAATAAATCAATTTTAATATGATATTGATGCAACAATTTAAAAATGTCAGCGTATTTGAAAGGTTATAAGTGCATTGCTAGTGTTATATATTGTTTATATTAGTTTTATGATGGTACATAACATATGTTTGCCACTCTACATTGAGAACGAGCTCCAAAGAGTTACTTAAGACTTTCCCCTGAAGGCACATTAAGTTAGAAAAAGTTCAACATTTTAAAGCCAACATTTTCTGGAAGAGCAAAACTACAAAAACTACTTCTCTCAAAGGGAAAAAAAGTTTAGTCTAGAATTCAGTATGCTGTTATGCTACTTCATGTCAGTTTATGTCTTTATTTTAAAAATTTAATGTAAATTCAGCCATTGCATTTGAATTATAATAACTATATGGTAAATTCAGCCATTGCATTTGAATTGTAATAACTATATGAACTGCATAATACACTTGTTAAACATATACTTAAGTGCTTCTAATTAAAAACTAAATTTGTTCTGTATCAGCCTTCTGCATAATTCAACGGATACATTAAGAAAGATGATGTGACAGAGCATATGCAAAACTTTTCATCAAAAGTCATAATGTAGCTCATTTTTCTCATCTCTAAAGTAGACATAATGTTTGTACTTACCCTTTAAATTATTTTGAATGTAACTGATTAAGGAACCATGGAGGCAAAGAATATTGAAATGAAAATTACTCGAACATTCTGGTTAATGTAATTTGATTTTCTCCAGCACATGAATACATAAATATTTATTATTGTCTATTGTGATATCATAAAAATCACTATGTCGGTTTCCATTCAGTATGGAAAATCAAAATTTCTCACTATTTATCTTAATTGCAATTAGTGATTAAAAGGTCATAAAAGAGACATTTTTCTTTTTACTCTTTAAGATTCAGTGTTATAAAATCTGATCAGTTATTACTTCATGGTTAAAGATTTTCTTTGTTTCCTTTTTCTTTTTTGTCATCTATTATTATTATTACTCAGATTGTTGATTTTTAACCTAGCATTTTAAATTTGAACAATGTAACCAATTAGATTTTAAATGACAAAACAAATTCTTTAATTGCCTATTGAAAACATCATGTTTTCATAGAAAAATATTAAAGAATGATCTTTTCAAATTTGTATTAACCTGGATGGAGGAAGAACACATTCTTCTTAGTAAAGCAGCACAGAAATGGAAAAGCAAGAATCTGATGTACTCAATTCTAATATGAAGGCAGTAGATGAGCTAATACAAGGGGTGGGGTAGAGAAATGACCAAGTTGGGAGATGGGAGGAGAGAGGGAGATTGGGGGATCATGGTGTATGACACACCTCTTGGGGCTGGGACACAATTATAATAGGTACTTTATCTAACAAATCCAATCAGTGTAGGCTAATTCTTTGTATCCTCAATGAATCCCAAACAATTAAAAAAAAATAAAAAAAGAAGAGCATCAATTTTATTACATTTAGCCAAGAACATATAAGGCTTTGTAGGAAAGAAGTGTTTTAAAGTATATTTAAAAGCACATTTGAAGTAATAAAATAAAAATGAGAGCACTTGAGAGCACTTGGGAAATAACTCATCAGTTCAATATATAAGCATTCTTATTAGTTGTAGTGCCTATAAAGTTTCTGCTTTAATTTTTTTAATGGCTATTGTAAATTAAGAACCTAGTATACCTACCTGGTAAACTAAATCATCACAATGCAGAAACAGTATTTCATCAAAGGCAAGAAGGGTGCTTTTAGAAATATTAGGGAATTCTATCCAACCTTGTAAAAGAGCTCCTGGGGCCAAGGTCATATGTCAAACTTGAGGAGAAGGCTCCTCCTTCTAAATCACAGCTCAGGCTAGACAGTTTGAACAGCTCCAAGTCTTCATCCGAGGCCTGCAGGTGTCTCTTCAGTAAATTCTTGCTAATGAGGAGGATCATTGTTCCATAGGAGGCATATTCCTAAATGAGAAATTTAAAGGGGTGCTTATAGATTTAAATAAACTTTTAAGATGCAAAATAGAGTTTTAATTCAGCAATTAGTTGAAGTTTTGGGAATTTTATGTAATCCTCAATCTGCACATTTTTGTCTTCCTCTATATTAACCAATAAGTATCTTAACATTTCTATGATTTGTTATTTTTTTTTAAATTTCTGGATTACTATGAGGATATATATGAGTAGGTTAGGTTGTTTGCATTTGTAAGGTAAAGACTGAGTTGCAGTTGGGTCCTTCACCCAGGATGCGTGCCATGTAATCCTACATTGTACCCATAGGTGGAAACTAACTAAGCCTCCTTTCTCTCCCTTCCTCTTCCTTGAATTGAATCGTGTTTTCTCACCTGGGGACCTGTAATTGTTTATCTACTAGTTTCTTTCTTTCTTTCTTTCTTTTTTTTTTTTTTTGCTTTTATTTTCAGCTGGCTTTTACTTTCTTAGTTTCCTTGTTTTTTTGTTGTTGGTTTTTTCCATTGTCCTTCCTTGTAACGATGCGTGGGCTGGTTGCCTCCCAAGTAGCTGGGATTACAGGAACTGGCCACAACGTCGGGCAGGGTGTTCTTTCCTGGTGGCAGAGACGGGGTCTTTTCTCTGGCTCACTCATGCTTTTGCTGGTCTCGAACTGTGAGCACTGGAAATCCACCCGACTCGGCCTCCCACAGCGCTTGGATTACAGACGTGAGCCACCACGCCCCACCGATCTACTAGTTTCAATGTAGTATTGAGTACATGGGTTGCTTGCTTTTCTATTCTCAAGTTACTTTACTCAGGAGAATGCTCTCCAAATCCATCCAGTTAAATATAAAATATGCAAAGTCTCCATCTCTTTTT
This sequence comes from Perodicticus potto, assembly GCA_963574655.1. Lineage (NCBI taxonomy): Eukaryota > Metazoa > Chordata > Mammalia > Primates > Lorisidae > Perodicticus > Perodicticus potto. The sequence goes on along the minus strand of CAUYRH010012285.1, from coordinate 15,156 downwards.
ATGGGTGAATAATATTCCATGGTATACATATAGCACAGTTTATTAAACTACTCATGAGTTGATGAGCACTTGCGTTGTTTCCATATCTTTGTGATTGTGAATTGAGCTACAATAAACATTTAAGTGCAAATATCCTTATGATAAATGATTTGTTTCTTTCTAGGTAGACACATAGTAATGGGATTGCAGGATCAAATGCAAGGTGTGCTTTTTATTCTTTGAGGATTTTCCATACATCTTTCCAAAAGAGTCTATGATAACTTTAGACAAGCTAGTCTCTAAAAATTTACAACTTATTTTAACATACTTCATCGAATTCAGTATGGTACTATGTTGAGGTTATTTTGGTTAAAATATAATCATGAGCATATAGCATACTAATGAAGAATTTGTAGTATCTGTGTAGCCATATGAAAAAAAAAGCCCTGAATGTCAGAGATAGCTCCTGTAAGGAGTTTTCAATATGACTTTTGTCAGCAATCTAGACCCACAGAATGAACATAAGTGAGAAAATAGATTTTTAATGGTGAACATAATTCTGGTTCTATCAACCAGAATGACATGATGTTTCAATTAAGTTATTTTTGATAAATGTCAATATATTCCAGTTGATTAGATTGGCAAAATATGTTGACACACTTCTCACACTTGAATAAGGAGGGTATAAAAATTCAAGGAGATGGGACAACTCCTGGGGACAACACTAGAGGGTTGATTCTTAAAATATCCTACATGCAGCCACTGGTTTAGGCAGATTTGAGAAGTCAACTCTAGTGGTCACAACATTTTTCCTAGTTCTAGGAGACTAAGGGTCTACCTTACACGAACCTTCTAAAATGTGATCAGGATACCCGAAAGATGATTCAGATTGACAGAATAAACTGAACAATTGTGTGCTTTCTTGTTAATAAGCATATGATGAATAAATGTTTGCATGGGAGGGAGAAAACATGTCTTGGGACTTGACTTTATTATAATTTATTGAGCACTTTATGAAAGAGTAATTTCCACCAATCTCAAATACGTCAGGAAACTACAATGCATTCCTTATTCAGTCTTGAAACACAAATGAGTTCTATAACATCCATCCACTTCTTGAGATGATGCAAAATAAAAACTGATATAAAAGAATTTTTGGCAAAGATAAAAGTTAGGTTGGTTAGAGACTATGACTTTGATATTGTCATAGGGCATGGTTTAAAAAAGGTTTTCCATCAAGATGTATCTGAATATGAGAATAAAATGTTCGTCTTGACTTCCTATATCCAAAATATTTTGAATTTCAAACCCTGCCACTTCTGGACTTCTTTTTGTCAGGTAATTCGAGGTTATCCCAATTTCTGGGTTTCACCAGAGATCACAATTCAGAAGCATGCCCAACATGAACTTCCTGAGAATTTTGCCTTATGAGATCTGATGGCTTATCAGGGGCAACAGAGGCTTAGCTTCAGACATAAAGGGTATTTCTCTATGATAGGCAAGCAATTTGTTCCCTTCTAGAACAGAATTACAAAATATAACACGGATATAAACAACATATGTTTTTAAGTATACCTGATTTAAATTTTAAATATAACCACAAGAAATTGGGATTTTCGAAGGCTTAAAAAACTATCCTTCCAATCTGTTCATCTATTATCACATATAAAAGAAATGTTTTTGCATTCAATTCTCGAACAATAAGTCTAATGCCACTAAAATATTTGATGTATCAAACTTGAATTATCTTCACAAAATATGGTGCTAGGGCTGGGTGCAGTGGCTTACATCTATAATCCTAGCACTCTGGGAGGCTGAGGTGGGTGGATTATTTGAGCTCAGGAGTGAGACCAGTGAGAGCAAGAGTGAGATCCTTTTTCTACTAAAAATAGAAAAACTACCTAGTCGTCATGGTGGACACCTGTAGTCCCAGCAACTAGGGAGGTGTGGCAAGAGGATCACTTGAACCCAAGAGTTTGAGGTTACTGTGAGCTATGATGATGCCATGGCACTCTACCCAGGGTGACAAAGTGAGACTCAATCTCAAAAAAATATCCATTGTACTAGGTAGAATTATTATTCTATCATATTCATAAAGTGCTTTATCTTCTAATCTCCCTAACTTTCTTTAGGGAGTTCACTAGAGAAGGTTGTTCTTCCTGTTATCTATATATACTTACATTTAAGTTCTTATATTTCACTGTACATCAAACTATGTACCAGATTTTGAAGCAAAAAAGGACATGATCATGAAAAAGAAGACTTGCTTGCAGTACGTAGCTTAGAGCAAGAGGGTAGAAGATGATATCGTTGGATTTCACCCGAGAATGTGGGTCTGGGTTCACTCAAATTTTTCACCACTCTGCAAAGGCTCCCATCTGTGATTATTAAAATGTTGTGACTATTTATTCTGGTGTTATGAATACGTTTTAGCTGCTAAGTAAATTTTCAAACATAGAATCAGCAAATAACTAGGATCTAGTGTTTCACACTGTAGGTTTAATTCTCATAATTTTTGTTATCTTAACAATGCTATGGTGTTACTAGGGAGAAAATATCCGAGTAGGGTGGGAAGAAGTCCAGGACATATGTTTCTCTGTGGAACTCAAGGGAAGCACTGGCATTGTCAGCCATGTAGGAACTTAACATAGTACCAGCAATTTATTTCACTAGAAAATGGGCTTGTTTAGGGTAGGACCTGACCTGTCTTGATCACAGTGGTGTTGTGAAACTCAGCATAATATCTGGCACATGCAGCCTCCCTAAGACTACTGTTGAAAAATAAATGTATTTCTATAAATATCACCTCCTCAGTGCCATTTGTGTCTTTATATTACAAATTTGAGTTTTAATCTCCTTCCATCAGTTTTTCTCTTTTCCAAATCTTTGACTTTGAAACAGTCCTACCTTTAACACTTCCAGCTTTGTTTTTCTAAACTATATTTATTCCTCTTCTTTGACTAAAATAGATTCTAACATGTTGTGGCCATCATTGTCCAAGTTTTCAGTAACTTCCGTTCCTCCCCCATGGATAATTAGTTCTAATCAGTTTTCATAGTTCACATCATTTCCTTAAGAAGTTAAAGAAAAATGAAATTTCAGAAGAAATGAAATCATATCTAAAGTACTCAGTTTCAACACACACACAGCATACACATATCAATTTACTTCACTAAGAAAATAATAAGGCAGTGGCTCACGCCTGTTATCCTAGCACTCTGAGAGGCTGAGATAGGTGATTCCTGGAGCTCAAGAATTTAAGACCAGCCTGAGCAAGAGTGAGACTCTGTCTCTAAAAATAGCAGGAGGTTGTGGTGAGCACCTTTAGTCCCAGGTACCAGGGAGGCTGAGGCAAGAGAATCTCTTAAGCCCAAGAGTTTGAGGTTGCTGTGAGCTACATCACCATGGCACTCTGGAGGGCAACAAAGTGAAACTGTCCAAAAAAGAAAAAAGAAAATGATAAGTGGAAGTATTTTAGAAGCTGAACTCCGCAAACTGGCTCATGTCTCAGGTATCACCAAAAATATTCTGGGAAAGCATTACCTATATCTCATAGCTAGTAAGATGACATTAAATATGTACTTGTAAGAATTATAATTCTGTTTCTTAATCTTTTCTTTTTGTTTTTACCATTTAACACTTCAGCATCATCTGATTTCTTGTTTACCATCCATATATGTTTTTACACATATTTCAATTGACTCTGTTTACACATATATGTGTTGATGTCATATAATATTTTGCATGCATTTCTTCCAAGATCTCTGCTTAATTTTTTTCTAATACAGGCTTTAACATTTAAGGTTCTGACATTTATGGTAAACTAGATGTTGGAATTGTTGCCTTATACCCACGAGTTACAACCTACTCTAAGAACAGAGCTAACAGACATAATAAAAATTGTGAAATTCTTATATTTTAAGCCTGACAATTATGCACACTCAATAATATTTCTTGTTGAAAGTTAAAGAAACTTCTTCCAAAGTTACTAAGAAAAGGGCTAATTTACGGCTAAGATAAATAGGTAATTTCTGAGTTAAACTGCTGAATGGACAGGGTGGTTCCCTCTACCTCCTGAAGAGTCAGTACTAACTGTAACAAAGCAAGTGAAGTAAAATAATAAGATAACAAAAATGATAATAATAGTAAGAAGAAGAATACCATTACAACAAAGATAGTAGGAAGAGAACTTTTAATAGAACCCATTTATAAGAAAGGTGAAAAGGGAGAGTATTATATTCCTTGTTCCAAAATGGTGACAAGCTAATTCATTTATTCAACATCACCCCTGAGGGTGTACAGGATCCTGGGAAATGTGTGTGTTGGGGATCTTTTGTATAAACAATAAGTTGTCCTAAATCAGCATGATAGTACTACCTTGAGGGCCACAATCTTTTGACCCTGTGAATAAAATACTATGGCTTCAGTGGAGTGATCTGCTGACCAGCCATTCTCCTGGAGCCAGAGCTTAGCCAGTTCTTGTATGGAAGACACAGAGGAGAGGCTTCCAGAGCTCCTTGAGGAATAACACTGACTCCGGGAATGGAGATAGAGGTCTAAGAAAGACCTGAGGAGAACTGGGTAGTAGGGCCCATGTGGACACTAGCCCTGACCAGAGACTCAGCCAGGGTGGCCCTGCAAGCGTTAGCCAGTGCCAAGTAAAAAACAAAATGTTAAAAATATCAAGAAAGGAAATCCAAAGCATGGGACACCAAGATGCCCGAGTCCCAGGACAATCTGAAGGCAGTACTGGACTCGCAAAACAACCAGATTGACAGGTGCAAAGCTCATTAATTCATGTAATAAAAAAATGTAGTTTAAACAAGGATGTCTGTAGCCCATATGGCACACTTCAGCAAGTCGAGGGAAAAAACATCTCCTCCTTGAAGTTATTTTAGTTTTGTCAGAAGCTTGTTGTAAAAATATAGATTTTGTTAGAACGTGACACTTTCTTCTGTAGCTATAAAAATTTAGCACCTTTCTCTCATATCATTTAACTTCATTATTCCAGAAGACAAGAATCTCTGAAATGTCATTTCACACTGTCTTAGATGTACCTGTGGTAGTGCATGGCATATACCTGCCAAGTGTTTTGTTAAATGAATGAATTCCAGACCTTAACTTAAATAATTTCTGCATCAACCATACAATTAGATTGCTTCCAAATATTATCAGTTTTGTATAGTACAGAAAATTTATACACAATCATGATTAATTTTATATCCTAGACATTCAAATGTCTATATACTTCCATGCATATGCAGTTTAGCTTTCTTTTTTACTAGGTGAAGTATTTTATTCACTTAACATAAATGTTCCTAAAGAAAATACAATTGTTTTTCATATTATACACAGCATGCACACCCACATACACATATACATACACAGCCTAAATATTTTTTAAAGTTCTTTTTCCTGGAAGAAAAATAAAGTTTTTATAGAGAAACATTATTGAGCAAACATTAATAGAACTTTTTTTTGTTGTTGTTAGATCCAAGTGTTCACTCTTCAAGAAAACATCATCTTGACATGAATCAGGTCTTTGCAAGTAAAAAAAAAAATATTTGGTTTGACCCAGACGAGACATGTGATATCATGTGCTGCATAAGCCTTTTAAGCTGCTCTCTTTCATGCTTGTGCCAGTTGATTGTTCTCCATTACACCTAGAATCTCATTTATTGATAACTATGCTACTGTGATTCCTTTAGGGATCTCCTTCATGAATTCTTTACCTAGGTCAATATCAACAAGAGTTTTCCAATTTTTCTTTCAGGATTGTTACAGTTTCCTGCCTTCTGTTTAAGTCCTTATGAAAATTAACTCACAGTGAGTGAGTGGTGAGTAGTGTGAAATCTGTTTTACTGTTTTCCATGTGGCCATCCAGTTTTCTCAGCACCATTTATTGAACAGAGATTCTTTTCCCCAGTGTATGTTTTTATCTGTCTTGTCAAAAATCTGATGAGAATGTAGAGATGATTTGATCTCTGAGTTCTCTGTTCTGATCCACAGGATCTTGATCATAGTCAAGGACACAATCAAAAGAGCAAGTGGACAACCATAGAATGGGGAAGATATTTGCATATTATCCATGCAAAATGACATAAAGGGCCAACAAGGATGTACAGGGATTTCAAGCAAATCAGCAAGAAACAACTAAATAATCACATTAAAACATGAAAAACATATGAACAGAAACTTTTCAAATAATGATATACTAATGGCCAACAAACTCATGAAAAAAAAATGCTCAATGTCTCTAGTCATCAGGGAAATGCAAACCAAAACCACAATGTGAAACCACCTGACTTCAACAAGAATGGCTCATATTAAAAACTAAACAGCAGATGCTGGTGTGGGTGCAAAGCAGAGGGAAGTCTTATACATTGTTGGTGGGACTGCAAACTAGTGTAGTCTCTGTAGAAAATCATATGGAGATACCTCTTAGAACTTAAACTAGACCTACCATTTGACCCAGCAATACCACTGCTGGGTAAATTCTCCAAGGACAACAGGTCATTTTGTAAAAAGGATACCTGCACACGAATGTTGATAGCAGCACACTTCACAATCGTAAAGACATGGAAACAGTCCCCCAAGTGTCCACCAATACATGAATGTATTACTCAGCCATAAATAAAAATGATGATTCAGTATCTTTTGTTATAACCTGGATGAAACTGCAGACCATCGTTCAAAGTGAAACTTCACAAGAATGGAGAAACAAATACATGCACTCACTACCTGTCTGGAACTGATCAATCAGCATTTAAGTGCATGTGTGGAGGTAAATTTTAATGAGAAACAAGCTGAGAGAGGAGGGGAACAGAAAGTGGGTAAATACATATTTACTGGGCATAGTGTGCTTATCTGGGTAGGGAGCACACTTATAATATTGACTCAGTTTGTGCAAAAACAATGTATGTAAACAAAACGTGTACCCTCTAGCATTCTGAAATTTAAAAAAGAAGATAACTATGGTCAATTGAATTTCAGATTAAACTAAAAATATGGAAAATGCGGTTTTGAGCAGAGTATCATTGGCTCACTCTTTAAAAGACCGCTAAATACCAAATACACCAAGTCAAGTTATTTTTCGTTTTGTTAGTCTGATTATACTTATTTTATGTCTTAATTTAACACTATGTATATTCGTTCAACAAGTATTGTCAAACGCTATTTAAAAATATTCTAACTCTGCAGAACCATGGAGATAGGATTAGCAATATCAAAGATATTATCTTTTAAAATTCCCATTATTTTGGACATTCTGCATAGAAAGCCTTTCTGGTATTTCTCATTGGAGAACTTACACATAAGCTTTATATGTAAATTATAAAGATGTGGCTTATATTCTGAAGCATACTGGAAATTTTCATCGTCCACAACCTATTTATAGTCTTTCTATTTAGGAATTTGCCATTTACAAATGTGACTTGAAAAGCGATATCATAAAGGGATCAGCAAACTCTTGAAGAGGAACAACGCAGGCAGAGACTGTGATGATAATGAAATATGTAAGTCGAGTAAGACAGTAGTTCTTCCCTTCCAGCTAATCACATCTGTAGATTCTCTAACTTTAAGTCTGACAAGGAGGCATCTTCACATTCCTTGCTATCCTCTCTTCATCTTTCTCAAAGAAAGTAAATTTTCTAAGCCTCCCAAACCTCCACATAAATTGCTATATCTTGATAGGTTGCTTTTCCCAAGCTGTATATATATATTTTTTCATTTCATTTACCTAGTTTTGGAAAGGTGAGGTAACTTGCTTAACATGTTTGCAACAGAGCAGCCAGGAATAAAACATGTTTGCACCAGAGCAGCCAGGGATCTGAGATATCCTAATTGTTGGCACTATTTCCCTCACTATTACTTTACTTGTCCAAATTTGGGTGGAAAATTATCAGAAAGCTTCTGTACACAAAAAAGAAAAAGGACATACTAATAATAGAAAAAATAATAACAGTATTGCGTGTTTCTTTAGGATTACAGAGAAAATAAAAACATTAGGCATGTACATGTCAATATCATGTATTTTTTTTTACCTGAGACATATAGTGACATTGTTTATTGCTTTTTTGTACTTCAGATTAATATCAGAGTATAAGCAGTTAGGTTATAATGTTTGCATTTGTTAGGTAAAGTCTCGTAGTTGTGTCCACAAAGTCTTGTAGTTGTGTCCGAACCCAAGAGTATGCCATGTACCCTTCAATTGTGCCCATTAAGTGGGAGTACAACAATCCCCCTCTTTCCTTCCTTCTTCCCTTTCTCCTCCCCAACTTGAATTGAATTGGGTTTTTCTCTTATTGGGCCTTTATTAGTTCATGTTAGTATTGAGTACATCAGATACTTGCTTTTCCATTCTTGTAATATTTTACTAAGAAGAGTGTAGTAAAGTACAGTAAAATTTCAACATCAGCCAGGTTAATACAAAGATGTAAAGTCTTCACCTCTTTTTATGATTGAATGATATTCTGTGGTATACATTTATCACAGTTTATTAATCTATTCATGAGTTGATGGTCACTTGGGTTGTTTCTACATCTTGGTGACTGTAAACTGAGCTGTGATACACAATCTAGTGCAAATGTCCTTATGATAAAATTATTACTTGGGGGGAGAGTACATGCCTAGTAATGGGATTGTGGGATCAAATGGAAGGTCTATTTTTAGTTCTTTGAGGGTTCTCCATACTTCTTTCCAAAGAGGCTGTATTAGTTTACAATCCCCCAATAGTGTAAGAGTGTTCCTTTCTCTCCACATCCACCCCAGCATCTGCAGCTTCGGGCCTTTGTGAAAAGGGCTGTTCTTACTGGGGTTAGGCGATATCTCAGAAAGGTTTTGAGTTGCATTTCTGTTCTGATTAGGAATAATGAACTTTTTCTTCATATGTTTATTGCCATTTTTCTCTCTTCTTCAAAGAAATTGCTGTTCATGTCTCCTGCCCAGTGATAGATGGAATTGTGTGCTCTTTTTTATTGATTAATTTGAGTTCTCTGAAATTCTAGTTATCAACACATTATGCAATCCCCATTAAAATGCCATCATCATACTTTGAAGAACTAGAAAGAAAAACAGTTCTTCATTTTGTATGGAATCTGAAAAAAAAGCATATAGCCAAGGTAATTCTTAGTAATAAAATCAAAGCCAGAGGCATCATTCTACCAGATTTCAGGTTATAGTTCAAGTTTGCAGTGATTAAAACAACATGGTATTGGCACAAAAATACAGAGATAGATACAGAAAGCAGAATAGAAAACCCAGGGATCAAACTAGTCTCTTACCACCATCTGATCTTTGATAAACCAAGCAAAAATATACATTGAGGAAAACAATCCCCGTTCAATAAATGGTACCGGGAAAGCTGATTAAGCACATGTAAAAAACTGAAACTGGACCCTCACCTTTCACCACTTATGAAAATTGATTCAAGAAGGATAAAGGATTTAAATCTAAGATATAAAATGATGAATATCCCAAAAGAAAGCATAGGAAAACTCTTGATGATGTTGACCTGGGGACAGTTTTTATGAAGACTTCATTGACAACCGCAACAACAACAAAAATAAAAAAATGGGGCTTAATTAAACTGAAAAGCTTCTGCAAAGCTAGGGCCACAACAATTACAGCAAATAGACAACCTTGACACTGGAAAAAGATATTTGCGTGTTACAAATATAATGTATTCTAATAACATTATGATGAATGGTTATTATTATTATGAACTAAAAAGTATAGTGCCCTATTTATATATCTTAAGGGGAAATTACTGTGATAGAAATCATATCACTGTTAATTAGCTCTAGAAAGCAATTTGCCCTTCATGGTATTAACTAATCAACTTGGTTATAAAAAAGAATAATTACAGCTGTTAGACTAATGGGCCTTTAAATCCACAGCGAGGTCATTTTTGTAGAACATTTTTTCAAATGTTACACACAGACCACGAGCATCACAATATCATGTGTGGGTTTGAAGTGTTCTACCTTATAGGTTCCTCAAATCTGACCAAAGATAGGTCAGAATCCAATTCAGTTCTAAATACAAATGTAAGTTGTCATCAGTGTCACGTTGTCAGTGACATGAACAATGTATGGGGTAAATTAATTATTTAAATTAGCTATAAGACATGGCCTATGGTGATGTAGAAAAAAAGAGCGTGGAAAATATGTATTGTAATTAAACAAAACTAAGTGAAATATGCCACACAAAATGCAAGGATGTAAAATATTGTGGAAAATATATAATGCTTCTCTCTTTTAAAATTTTCTTGCTATGAACCAGAAAGGATGGTAAACTGCTGCCAGGTTGTCAGCATTGTCATTATTAAACATAATCGCTCAGTGTGCAAGGGGCTGCACGAACCTCTGAGAATGTGACAGTAACTGATACAAACCAAGATGACAGGCGAAGGCCATCACTTACTCTTCTAGAATACAATAGGCAAATGAAGGTCAACATGGAAAATGAGATGGGAGGATAAAATCATATTAGAAATTAAGTGAATGAAAGGGAAATTCTAATCTTCATATAATAAATGAATGTGTCTGAAGAAAAGAAATTACATGATGAACAGCTATTAATTACACAGTTTCAGAAGGAAAGAGGGTAACATTCAACCAATCGTGACCCTTTACCCTCTCAGTGACTGTGGCCAAAGCTAAACAATACCAACTAACACAGAGAGTATTATTTGAGAGAATATACCTTATTGGAAGAAATTATAATATTATAATTGAAATGTAAATATTTTCTCTCTTAGATACTTGGCCTATCTTTCATATTAAGTGTATTCTAGAATACCTCTTCTTGATTTTAAATAAACTTACAATCAAGTGTCTGCTTGAGTATAAGAATCTGATATTTTCAAGATAACATGTCCCACAAAAGTATAACGAATGAACGCAAGGATGGAGAAAGGGAAACTGGCATATACTGTTTGGAAGACTGTAAATTAGTACAGCCACTATGGAAAACAGCATGGAAGTACCTCAAAAAATAAAAAAGAGAATACCATATCTTCCAGCAACCTCACTACTAGCCATAAACCAAAGGGAAGAAAATCAGTAAATCAAAGAGATGTGTGCTTTTCCATCTTTATTGCGGCATTATTCACAATATAATAGCAAATATGTGGAATCAACCTAAGTGTCCCCCAGCAGATGAATGGATAAGAAAATGTGACACACCCACACACAATAGAATATATTCAGCTACAAGAAAAAATCGCATGACATAGATGAACTTGGAAGACATTATGGCAAATAAAATAAGTCAAGCCCAGGACAGGGGCAGTGGGAAGACATCTGTGCATTATTACTCATATGTAGAAGCTTAAAAGTTCATCTCATAGAAAAAGAGCTTAGAATAGTGGTTACTAGCAGCTGGATATGTTAGGAAGAAGTAATAGCCAGATCAATCAAACAGTACAAAATTCCAGCTAGATAGGAGCAATAAGTTACAGTGATCCTACAGCACTTCATGGTGCTTAAAATTAACAATTTATTATATATTTTCAGATAACTAGAAGTGCAAATTTAAGATATTACTAGCACAAAGAAGTGACAAATGTTTGAGCTGTTGACAAAAACATAGTTGGTGGCAATATATCACACATCAAAGGAAGAGGATTTTAAAGTTTCAATATGAAATTCGGTTTAGTATTATTTTATCTTCTTTGTTTATTCTGAGACTATGTTTTTAGAGAGTAGCCCCCTAATGATGGAAGATACTTTCCAACACCTACTCTTAGATGCCCAAAGTCATGATTAGTACCAAAACGTGTATGTATTATAATTTTTCCTGTACAGAAAACTCTAAGACATGACTAAGTTATTAATTAGGCCCAGTAAGAGATAAACTTCAGTAAGTACTAACAAAATAGAACAGTTACAACAATATACTTCAATAAGTTAAGTGAATAATAAGGTCTCTCTCTCATTCTCTCTAAATATCTTAATTGTACAGTACTCATCCTCCTTCCTGTGGGAAGCTTAAACTGAGGAAAGTTAAAACCCCAGATAAAGGGGGACTTCTGTACTACAAACCTGTAAAAATCTATAAAAAGTAGATCTGAGATATCTAAATGTTAGTAGATAGTGTTACTAATCAAAGGGACAATTTCAAACAAACTTACCAGTGAATTTGGGGGAAAAACCCTTCTTCATGTCTTCTCAAGCCACTCAGAACATTCTAGGTTATAAACCAAAGAACAAAGACCACATTACCATAAGTAAACCAGGTCCTACCTATATCTATGCTGAAGACAGTAGATAGAGTAAAAGGTCAATTTCATCACACAGTTCTTACTCTGTTCCTTAATACAACAGTAAAATCTAAAAATGCACTAAAATGACCGTTTCATATGCTTCAACTTTATATGTCAGAATTATTGGTCATAATAAAATTCAAATAGAATATGATGAAAGTACCCTAATGGAATTTAAAAATGAAAACTGAGATTATATGTTTGTACATTCGTTAGCTTTTTATTTTTATTTTTTTAATTTATTTATTTTTTTATTAAACCATAGCTGTGTACATTAGTGCAATCATGGGGCCCAATGTGCTGACTTCATATACAATCTGAAATATTTTCATCAAACTGTTTAATATACCTGTCATGGCATTTTCTTAATCACTATATGAAGACATTTATATTCTGCATTTAGTAAGTTTCTCCTACACCCTTCTAAGATGCACCATAGGTGTGATCCCACCAATCGCCCTTCCTCCACCCATCCTTCCCCCTCACCTCCCTTGCCCCTTTCCCCATATTCTTGCACTATAATTGGGTTTTAGCCTTCATATGAAAGCTATAAATTAAGTTCATAGTAGGGCTGAGTACAATGGATACTTTTTCTTCCATTCTTGAGATACTTTGCTAAGAAGAATATGTTCCAGCTCCATCCATGTAAACATGAAAGAGGTAAAGTCTCCATCTTTCTTTAAGGCTGAATAATATTCTATGATATACAAGTATCACAATTTATTAATCCATTTGTGGGTCGATGGGCACTTGGGCTTATTCCATGACTTAGCAATTATGAATTGGGCTGCAATGAACATTCTGGTACAGATGTCTTTGTTATAATGTGAATTTTGGTCTTCTGGGTATATACCTAGTAATGGAAATATAGGATCAAATGGCAGGTTATTTTTAGATCTCTAAGTATTCTCCAAACATCCTTCCAAAAGGAACGTATTAGTATGCATTGCCACCAGCAGTGTATAAGTGTTCCCTTTTCTCCTCATCCCCGCCAACATCTCTGGTTTTGGGATTTTGTTATGTGGGCTACTCTTACTGGACTTAGGTGATATCTCAAAGGAGTTTTGATTTCCATTTCTCTGATGATTAAGGATGGTGAACATTTTTTCATGTGTCTGTAGGCTGTGTGCCTGTCTTCTTTAGAGAAGTTTCTCTTCAAGTCCTTTGCCCATCCTGAGAAGGGATCACTTGTTCTTTTCTTGCCAATATGAGTTCTCTGTGGATTCTGGTTATTAAAATTTTGTCGGAGGCATAACCTGCAAATATTTTCTCCCATTCTGAGGCTGTCCTCTTGCTATACTTACTATGTTCTTAGCAGTGCAGAAGCTTTTTAATTTGATCAGGTCCCAGTAGTATATTTTTGATATGGCTTCAATTGCCTGGGGAGTCCTTGTCATAACATATTTGCCCAGGCCGATTCCTTCAAGAGTTTTTCCAGCACTTTCTTCTAGTATTTTTATAGTTTCATGTCTTAAATTTAAATCTTTAATCCAGCAAGAGTCTACTTTAGTTAATGGGACAAGGTGTGGGTCCAGTTTCAGTCTTTTACAGGTTGCTAGCCAGTTCACCCAGCACCATTTGTTAAATAGGGAGTCTTTTCCCCACTGAATGTTTTTGATTGGCTTGTCAAAGATCATGTAACGGTAAGTAGCTGGATTCATCTCTTGGTTCTCTATTCTGTTCCAAACATCTACCTCTCTGTTTTTGTGCCAATACTATGCTATCGGTTTATAGTACAGTCTGAGGTCTGGTAGTGTGATTCCTCCTGAATTTTATTTATTTATGAGTAACGTCTTGGCTATTTGAGGTTTTTTCTTATTCCATATAAAACGATGTATATTTTTTCGAGATCTTTGAAATATGACAGTGGAGCTTTAATAGGAATTGTATTAAAATTATATTTTGCTTTGGGTAGTAGAGTCATTTTTACAATGTTGATTCTTCCCAGTCATGAGCATAGTATGTTTTTTCATTTGTTAACATTTGCAGCTATTTCTTTTCTTAAAGTTTCATAGTTCTTTTTATAGGGATCTTTCACATCCTTTGTTAGGTAAACTCCCAAATATTTCATCTTCTTTGGTTCTACTGTGAAAGGAATAGAGTCCTTGACTGTTTTTTCAGCTTGGCTACTGTATATATAAAGGCTACAGATTTATGGGTATTGATTTTGTAGCCTGAGACATTGCTGTAGTCCTTGATCACTTCTAAAAGTTTTGCAGCAGAATCCCTGGGTGTTTTCCAGATATACAATCATATCATCTGCAAAGAATGAAAGTTTGATCTCTTCTGATCCTATGTGGATACCCTTAATTGCCTTTTCTTCCCTAATTGCAATGGCTACAACTTCCATTACAATGTTAAAGAGCAGTGGAGACAGTGAGCAACCTTGCCTGATTCCTCATCTGAGTGGAAATGATTTCAATTTAACTCCATTCAATACAATATTGACTGTGGGTTTGCTGTAGATGGCCTCTATCAGATTAAGAAATGTCCCTTCTCTTCCAATTTTCTTAAGTGTTCTAATCATGAAGGGATGCTGGATATTGTCAAAAGCTTTTTCTGCATCAATTGAGAGAATCATATGGTCTTTATTTTTTAATTTGTTTATGTGTTGAATTACATTTATAGATTTATGTATATTGAACCAGCCTTGAGACCCTGGGATAAAGCCCACTTGGTAATGGTGTATAATTTGTTTGATGTGTTGTTGGCTTCTGTTTGTTAGGGTCTTGTTGAATATATTTGCATCAATATTCATTAGTGATATTGGTCTATAATTTTATTTACTTATTTGGTATTTCCCTGGTTTAGAGATCAAGGTGATGTTTGCTTCATAGAATGTGTTGGATAGTATTCCTTCTTTTTCTATATTTTGGAAGAGGTTTAGTAATATAGGTTCTAGTTCTTCTTTA
>CAUYRH010012284.1:0-18992 GCA_963574655.1 Perodicticus potto | reverse complement strand
GAGGAGAGCCGAGTGGGAGGAGGGGAGGGGAGAGGAGGGAGGGGGAGAGGAGAGCCGAGTGGGAGGAGGGGAGGGGAGAGGAGGGAGAGCAGGGCAGGAGGAGGGGGAGAGGAGGGAGGGAAGGGGAAGAGCGGGGGAGGGGAGGGGAGAGGAGGGAGTAATGTGTTAAGAACAGGAGTGAAGGGAGAGAGGCAGACAAAGGAAAGACACCAAGGGTGTGGACTGAAGTAGAAATTCGCCGTCTGTTAAAAATCTGACCCTTCTGTTTGGGCTTGAGCTCATTTTTTCTCTTACAGACATAAAATGCACATCACTGGAGGCCTCCCAAGGGCAGGCACCTCCCGGGGCGCTGGGGGCTGCCCGGGGGCCTTGGCAGCCTTGGGTTCTCCCTTCCCCAGCCCCCGCGGTTCTCACATGCTTTCTAATAAGGAGGGTGTGCACACTGGGTGACCCCACAACAAAGGGACGGGGCTCTGCTGGGACGGCCCTGGCTCCTGCAGAGGGGAAGAGTCTGCTGGGCAGTCATCTCTCCAGCCCCAGGATCATCCCCCACGGGAGGACCAAATGGGACAAATTTTCACCTCAGCTTTGCTGCCTCCCCCGTGGGACAGGCTGAAGTCACATCCTGATAACTCTTATAATTTCCATACCTTAAATAATTTAACGTGAAATCACATAAATAAAATGCTATAACTGAGCATAATTCTTTATACATTTTTCTAATAATCCTGGCCTCTTAAATTAGCATAATAACACTTCGGATAATTGAAGAATTTAATTGCGTGGAGCAGTGGAATATTATCTGCTGTGCTGTGTGCCCGATGGAGCGCTGATTAGCTTTAATTCAGTTGCTTTTCTCCATTTAGTTTTCATAGTAGATAATGCTACAGAAGGTAAAGACACATACAAATAAACCCCGGCCACATAATTGTTCACAAGTGGCTACACGCTTTGCTGAAACCTCCAGGTCTGCTGTTCTTGAACCTAAAATGGAGAGAATTAGTAACTGAAAGTGTTTAAACCCTTAAACGTTGCTTTCCTTTCTGCTTTTCACCAGTAATTATCCACACAGACAGGGCTAGGTTCCTGTGTGCTCCGGGGAAGAGGCTGTCCCCTTATTTTCCTCTGATTTCCCGCCCTCTCCCCCGCCCTCTCTTCCTCCCCGCTCCCTCATTCACGCCCCTCCGTTCCCTTCTTTCCATCCTCCCTTCTCTCGCTCCCTTCTTTCTGCCTTCCCTTCATTATTATACAATTTAGTGCATGTTCAAAATATTAAAGTTCTTTACAGCAGAACTGAATATTTAATTTAAAAATAACTTTCATTATGCATGAACTTTATAAACATAACAGGGAAAATTGTGTTCTGCATAAAATTTGGATGTATAAATGTCATTTTTTTAAGGTCACTTCGAAGCACCATGAATAATAGCCCAATGAAAATGAACGTTTTTCTTTAGGAAAAGTAGACATTTAGGCATTTTGATTTACAAAACAGGTATATGGGGGGGGGCGGTCACCAGACTTTTCAGTTTATAAGAGGATTTTACTCAGGCTTTCTTTAATGATTCAGGTCTTCTAACGCACTTTAAAAGCATGACAGTGATTAGGTTTCCATTGCTGCGTGAAAAATTACCAGAAATTTAGTGGCTTAAAATAATACACTTTAATTATCTCATAGAGTTTGGGGGCTAAGGGCACAGACTAAGTGAGAACTCACAGGGCTACACTTGGGGATGGCTGGGGCTGGGTGCTTACTTGGGGCTCCCCGGGAAGGGGGCTGCCCCAGGCTCACTCGGGGTGTGGCAGGGCAGAATTACTTTTCTGGAGGTTGTGGAACTGAGGGCGCTGGCCTCTTCATTGCTCAGATGGAGGCTGTCCTCAGTGGCCGTGGGTTTCCTTGGCTTCACGCCCTCTGGTCTCCCAGCTCATCCACTAACAAAGTCACACAGAGGGGGGTCTCTAAAGTGAGCCTGCCAGTAAGACAGAGTCTTAGGCAGGTGATACAGTCACAGATGTGATACCCTGTCACCTTTGCAGATCCACATGCAGAACAAGGGTTACTGACGTCCCCCTGGGGTCTGCACCCCACAAATGCACAAAGCCGGTGGACATCCCTGCACGAATGTCCTTTTGTGATGTGAGACAGATGGAGGCTCGAGTGAGAAGCAATTAATATATTCTAATTTCTATTTTCCCACATGTGTCATTTTTCTAATGTTTAATGATAATTTCTACAATTTGGGAATTACATATGTTCTCAAAGGAACAGAAAATACATCCCTATGGTCTAGCAGAGTTCTTGCCTACCCAACACAGGGTCTCTCCTCAGGCACACACACACAGACAACCCTACTGTGTGCTGGCTCAATGTTGATGGTGTTGGGATCTTTCCCTGAGAATTTGGAGAATTCTCTGAATGAAATGTTTTGCAGTAGGCTCAGAGTAAAATAGTAAGAGGGAGAGGCCGAGAAAGTTAGGGGTCACAAAAGGGTCCCTGGCCAGCAAAGTCATGGGGGATGACTTGGGGGCCACAGCAGAGGTCAGTGAGGAAGGAGCCCTGGGTCGCTGAAGCAAGACCATGAAGCTGCCTGAGATGCCGGAGGCTCCAAGTTGGAAACTGAGGTCTCCGTTCTCAGGTTTCAGCTCGCCCTACAGCCTCCGGGAGCACCTTGCTGGCCTCCCCGGCTTCTGGGGGTCACTGACCAGCTTTGCCAGTCAGTCCTCGGCTTGTGGACACGTCCCTCTGGTCGCTGCCTCCGTCTTCACACCACCTAGTCCTCTCTGGTCTCCTCTGTGAGTCTTTCAAGGACACCTGCTTTTGATTTAGGCCCCACCCAGGTAATCCAGGATAATAATCTCCAGACTCTTCACTTAATCACATCTACAAAAGCCTTTCTCCAGGTGACATTCAGAGGTTCCAGGGATTGGGGCCACCATGCAGCCTGGCCCAGGTCATGAGGGGGAGCCCCGGAGAGGGACAGGGTCTTCCCAGGCCCTGCTACCTTCCCCCATGGGGCCTCTCCCACTGGCCTGTGTGTTCTCACAGTGGTGACCATGTGGCCGAGGAGGATTCCAGGCCCCACTGGAGCCTATTCACCCCCATGAGACTGTGGCTTCAGAGACCACAAGCTGGGTGCTTTTCTCCAAGTCCCCAGCTCCTTCAGGGACCACAAGCTGCCATCTCCATGGGTGGAGAGGACCAGATGACATTTGGCAAGGAGCCCTACGTCATATGTCTAGAAACCTCAGTGTCTGATGGCATCGCTCAGGGATAGTGGCAAAACTATCCCTCTGCTTTGGGTGCCGCTGGCATGGCCAAGCAGGGTCAGACAGCCTGACAGACTGTCCCTGGACATCTCAGATGCTTATGCTTCCTCCATCTGTGAACACTGAGTGGGGAAGGGAAGGTCCCCATACTGGGAAGCTGCATGGTGGACGGCAGAGACAGGGACCCAGGGGGCTTCAGCCTCACATCCAGACCCAGGGAAACAGTCTCACCCACCTCCTCCTGTCCTTCCTTACCTGGACACAGGCAGATGGCACACGCAGGTGTATGCACCTGGGCACATGGGCACACAGACGCACCAATACAAAGGCAGACGAGCAGAGGAGGCCTGCGCAGTGGGGGGCTGAGGACTGCGCCATGTGGGGGGCCCAGCCTGCGCCCTGTGCAGGGTCCAAGTGACTTCTCCCAAATAGAGCCTGTAATGCCGGTGACCGATTTCATCATGTAAAGTCCTGTGGGTCTGAGAACCAATTACAGGATTCTTAATAACTGGTTTGTTGTGAAGGCCGGGTGTGTTCCTGCTTCGGAAGGACCCTAATTATCTCATCTCCTTGTTTGACAGGAGGTTGGCTAACAGTTCTGCAGCAGGAACGTGGATCGGAGCTTAGCAGGCCCTGCGTCCATCTGCTTTCCTCATTAAAGCCAAAAAAGGGCTACAGTCACAGCCGGGTCCAACCCAGAGAGGGGACTTCTCTCCTGGACAGGGAGCCCCGACAGTCTCAGGCAGAGCATGCTAGGGCCACCTCCCTCCCTGGGTGTAGCAATGTCTTCTCAACAAGCCTCAGGTCTCCCCCAGTAATTATGAGTTTGGAGAGGCAAGTGTGCCTGGGACACCGGCGGGCTAGTTCCCACGAAAACCTGGGCCACTTTCCCCTCTGAGGACAGTGCCTGAGGGTCCTATTAGCAGAAAGTGCTCCCTGGGGGCGTGAGAGTCCTCCCAGGGGACCACAGGCAGCAGCCAGCCTGACACTGGCAAGATGGTCCCCGAGGTCAAGCCTCAGAGATGGGTGTCAGGATGGCCCTCATTTTGTGCAGGCCCACTTTCCAAAAAGCAGAGAATAAGGGGTTCCACCAAGGGCGTACCACGTTCTGGGTGCAGGGGTGCCTGGGCAGCCTCAGGGAGAGAGGACAGCTGAGTGTGGCACACAGGGCAGCGGCTGGCACCGGGTAGGGGGCTGGCTCCTGCCGCACTTCTCCACAGTGCCCCTCCCTCCAAAGGGCTCCCTCCCTGGCGAGCTCCCCCCGGCTTTCTGAGGTTACATTCTATGCCACGCCTATGGTAAGAGGGAAAACTCTGGCTCAAATCCTGGCAGATAAGATAGCCTCCTGCTGGACGTTACGGTGCCCCCTCTTGGAGCAGAATAAGGACACAAAAGGACCTCAGACCATGGTGGCATGTTCAGAGCATTCTAACCAGGGACCACGGAACTGCACTGGGGCAGGAGCCACAGGGATAAGGCCACCGCTGCCCTTCTCAGAAGGACAGGAGCCTCTCTACCTGTCCTGGCCTGTTTACAAATGTCCATGAAGTTGGGTTGGGATTTGAAATAGCTGTTGCTTCATGGAGTCACCAGTGGCCAGGGCCTGCCCATAGCCTTGTGATCCCACTGTCCTTGCCCTTGTCAGGATCGTCAGTGGCCTTAAAACCAGCTGAGCGTCCCACCTCGTCTTTCGTTTGGCAAAGTCTTGGCTCTCCATCAGACAATATTTATCCAGGAAGCTGGAGTTTTAGAACCAGCTCTTTTTGTTAAAAGTATTTTTTGAATTAGAAAAAAATATGTTTTTATTGGTTGGTATAACTGAAAACAGGTGAAGAAATTCCCTCACGTTTGCCAAAAACAAAACAAAACTCTAACACCTCTCATTTAATATGGAGTCTGGAAAATGTGTGATTTCTGGAAAACCATCATGTGATAATTTAATAAACATGGAGACTGTTTTTAAATTTTTATTGAAGTTCACTAATAACAGATGTTAAAAGCTGCAGGCCAGCACGGTTTTACATTCACATTAGGAACATGAACTCGAAAATCTATCAATTAAGCCACTGTTGCCACTTCTGTTTTAAAGAGCAATGATTTTTTTACTTGCAAACCTGTGTCTTGACCTGGGCCAGAATTAAAGTGTGGGGCACTTGCTTTCTGCGAGAGACAGCCCTGGAGGAATCACATACATTTGTTTCTCTCCCCTCTGCTCATCACGGGAGCGCACCGGGTCACGTGTGCACATCCAGAGTGCTGAGTACTGAGGGGCACCCGTGGCAGGGTCGGAGGACCAGCACGTGGGCAGTGTGATTCTGAGCCTGTGCTTTGCACTCAAGATTCATTATTAAGATAAACTTGGGGTTTTATGTCATAGGAGCACAGGTGCCCAGACCCCCAGGGCACAGCACAGAGTGTCTTCGCCAAGAGCAGATGGTGACCTGGGCCCCTGTCCTCCCCAGATGGTCAGAATGTCACCAAAGACCAGTGCTGCCAGACCTGGACCTTCATGGGCGCTTGTGTCCAGCTGTTTGTGGTGCCGCATGTGGCCGTGGTTTCTTTGACAGCTGTGCAGTGCTCAATGCAGGGACGCACTGATCAACCCTCACACCAGGCTGGAAACCAGAAGATCATGTCCATTTTGGAAATGCTGGTGCTCGTGTGCTTCTCTGCAGCTTCTGTGAACACCTGAGATATGGAGTCACGGGGCCACAGGCAGAGCACACCCGGCTTGGGTGTCTTAGACCAGTTTCTGAAGGGGCTGGGCCAATTTACTTGCCTTGACCCAGTGGCTGTCCACCTCACTTGTCACATAACTACTTGATATGTACTGTATTTTGCTGTGTACACACCTGTTTGCCCAAACTTTTGAGGGGAAAATAAGAACGTATATTATACATGAGTAGTACTAATTTCATATCTATATAAGTGTTTTTAATTATTTTATTTATGCTTATGCATTAAAAGTGTAACTCTATGTTAAAAATATAAAATTATAACACAAAAACTAGTACTTAAATACAAACCAATAGAAATTTGAATTAAAAAATTAAAACAATAGCTTTTTTTCCTGAAAGTTTGGGACAAAAACGTGGGGTTTGCATTACACCAGGAGCATATTGTACTCAGCAAAATGTGGTCAATACCATCAAGGGTGAAATCCGGAGCAGCCCTGCTTTGCAAAACTAATTTGAGAATTAAACGGAGGAACATGGATATTCTGAGCATCCTTAGAATGCCGTGGCTTTGTTATTACCAAGCCGTAGGAGTGAGCCCTGAGTGCGGAGTCAGAAGCCAGCTCCCTTTATACCCCCCATGTGTGCCGGGAAGGTGGGAAGAGGACAGAAGAAACTCTCCAGTAATGGGCAAGAAAAGATGAAATTTCCCAAGTAGAATTTGCTCATTGAACCAGGTGCAGTGGCTCGTGCTTATAATCCCAGCCCTCTGGGAGGTGCATTACTTGAGCTCAGGAGTTTGAGACCAACGTGAGCAAGAGACTCCATATCTAAAGAAGAGCCGGGTGTTTCCGGGGTGGGGAGGGGCTTCCTGTGGTCCCAGCCACTTGCGATGTTGAGACAAGAGGATGACTTGAGCCCAGGAGTGCGAGCTCTGATGCTATGGCACTCTACCAAGGATGGCAAAGTGAGATTCTGTCTCAAAGGAAAAAAGGATTTGTTCATTGCCACGTGTAAGCAGATGGTCCAGCCTCCTGTTGATTCCAGTGGAAAATTAGGTGAAAAGGAACACGAGCTCCTCCACTGCCCTCATAGGCTCAGGTCTGCTGGCCCACAGCTGTGTCCCTGGGCCGTTCCGGGGCTGCCTACTGCCACCCCTGCACCTGCCGCGTCCTGCAGCGTCCTGAGGCTTTGCCATGGGGAAACCTCTGCCCTCCAGGGACAGGGCCGGTACATGCAGGGCTCATCACTGTCCTCGGCTGACCTGGGCACACGTCTCATCTCTACCTGGGGAGGCTCTCTGTGAGACACCTGCTTTGTGCACTCACAGATAGAAGACAGAGCGTGAGCTCTCTGGGAAGAAAGAGCCATATCCGAACCCGGGGGCTGGCCTACGGTGACACGGCACATCCTCCTGGGACCTGGAGGTAGGATTTGTTTGGGGCATTAAAGCTGACACATGTCCACTGTGGGAAAGTACAGAGATTCCCTAAACCCCACCCAGAAGGAACTGATCTCCACCCCCCAAAGATAGTCCTCTTCCTCCATGCTGACCTCCAGGAGGGCATGGACTCCGGCTCCAGGCTGTCGGTGCTGTGAGTTAAACTGCAGCACGTCCCATCTGTGTCCATCTCAGCCCCCTCTCACCGCAGGACTGTCGTCTGTGAAGGAGCAGCACGCCCCTCCTGCCCTGCGGTGGCACGTTCAGTGGCAGTATTCCACAGCAAGTTAAGGGATTGCCGCAGTCATCATTTATTAAAAGACTGAAACCCTACCGAATATATCATTAGTGGTTAGAAGCAAATAAAGCAGCGTTGATGGGAAGGATCCCATGTGTGTGACACAGAACATGGCACACACACATGCATGCACACCCAGTCACATGCACGCACATGCATGCACACCCACAGTCACATGCACACATGCACGCACAACCAATCACATGCATTCACATACCCACACTCACATGCACACCCAGTCACATGCATGCACACCCAGTCACATGCACTCACATGCATGTACACCCAGTCACATGCACACACATGCATGCACGCCCACAGTCACATGCACACATGCATGCACAACCAGTCACATGCATTCACATACCCACACTCACATGCACGCACATGCATGCACACCCAGTCACATGCACTCACATGCACGCACACCCAGTCACATGCACTCACATACCCACACTCTCATGCACGCACATGCATGCATACCCAGTCACATGCACTCACATGTACGCACACTCAGTCACATGTACTCACATGCATGCACACCCAGTCACATGCACTCACATGTACGCACACCCAGTCACATCTACTTACATGCATGCACACCCAGTCACATGCACTCACATACCCACACTCACATGCATGCACACCCAGTCACACGCACGCACATGCATGCACACCCACAGTCATATGCACTCACATGCACGCACACCCAGTCACATGCACTCACATACCCACACTCACAAGCATGCACACCCAGTCACATGCACTCACATACCCACACTCACATGCACGCACATGCACGCACACCCAGTCACATGCACGCACATGCATGCACACCCACAGTTACATGCACACATGCACACACACCAAGTCACATGCACTCACATACCCACACTCACATGCATGCACATGCACGCACACCCAGTCACATGCACTCACATGCATGCACGCCCAGTCACATGCATGCAAACCCACAGTCACATGCACGCACACCCAGTCACATGCAAGCACACCCACAGTCACATGAACTCACATGCACGCACACCCACAGTCACATGCATGCACACCCACAGTCACATGCACTCACATGCATGCACACCCAGTCACATGCACTCACATGCACGCACACCCAGTCACATGCATACACACCCACAGTCACATGCACGCACACCCACAGTCACATGCACTCACATGCAAGCACACCCAGTCACATGCACGCACGTGCATGCACACCCAGTCACATGCACTCACGTGCATGCACACCCACAGTCACATGCACGCACATACCCACACTCACGTGCACGCACACCCAGTCACATGCACTCACGTGCATGCACACCCAGTCGCATGCACTCACGTGCATGCACACCCACAGTCACATGCACGCACATGCATGCACACCCAGTCACATGCACGCACATACCCACACTCACGTGCATGCACACCCAGTCACATGCACTCACGTGCATGTACACCCAGTCACATGCACGCACACCCAATCACATGCACTCACATGCATGCACACCCACAGTCACATGCACGCACATACCCACACTCACACATGCACACACCTGTACACGGACTCTCACACACACTGATTCCAGAAAGGAAACTTAGAATAGAGAAAGTTCTCTGGATGGAAAGAGAGAGATGATGTTACTGTTTTTTCTTTTCAATCAGCATTACAAGAAGTGTTGCCCCCTTCACACTTCACCAACGTTTTTAAATTAACTCTCCAATTTTACTGTACTTTTGGATTCAGTTTTAGAATATTCAGTTACTTCACTTAAAGAAGGAACTGGATCTCTTTAGAGAAAGTCTTTCTTTCTTCTTTCTCTCTCTCTCTTTTTTTTTTTTTTCTGTCAGCTTCAAGTTATGTCATGTGTGTATTATGTTATTTAGACACAGGGTGAATCAAGTGTGTGTGTGTGTGTATGTCCTACAGCAGAACTTCCATAGCTGCCCACCTCCCTGCACTGACCACCTTCTTAAGTTGACCCAGTTTTCACAGACCCCACATGCACCCGTGTTCCTCTCAGCACAGTAGGCCTAGTTCCTTATGGTGATCACCTCCATATGTTGGCCAGTTTGTTACAGTTCATCCCCTGGGTGGTCACTTACACAGGGGATGCTTTGTGGGTGTCCCTGGAGCATTTTACTTCTCCAGGAGGTCTGGTCTGGGAGGAGGGTTGGCCAGGGAGGAGGGCTGGCCGGGGAGGAGGGCTGGTCGGGGAGCAGTGCTGGCTGGGGAGGAGGGCTGGCTGGGGAGAAGGGCTAGTCTGGGAGCAGGTCTGGCCGGGGAGGAGGGCTGGCCGGCGAGGAGGGCTGGCCGGGGAGGAGGGCTAGTTGGGGAGGAGGTCTGGTCTGGGAGCAGGGCTGGCCGGGGAGGAGGGCTGGCCGGGGAGCAGGTTTCCTGTGGGCAGAAACCAGTCGGGACTCGCGGGAAGACTGTGACTGTTGGTGGAGTTCACGGGAAGCCTGTGCATTCTAACAGCATATACCTGGGAACTCAACCCCTATTTCCATGTTAATATTATGTTTGTAATGTCATATTTTCCTTATGTTTAAGCCTGACTCACACAAACGGTATGGGACAGCTTTACAGTCTGCATTTTCCCTCTGGAAGTTGGATGGGAAGGAGAAAAGGACAAGCGAATAAGGGAAAATGAGCACGTGGTTCTGAGTGGTCAGGTCACTAAGCACCTCCTCCTTTTTGTCAAAAATCCAGTGGCCTCAACAGTGAAACCTGTCACGGCAAAGTCTAGGTGAGTTGTGTGTGTGTGCACATATGCGTGTGTTTTAATCGTGCCTGGAAGGAACCCCAACTTCTCAACTTTTTATTTCACATTCAGAACCTTAAACACACAGCCCAGCATGCGTAGAGGGGCAGAGATGACCCTGCTGGGCAGTGACCAGGCTGCCGCAGACACAGAAGGGCCATGTCTGGGCTCGGCACACAGCTCCAAAGATTGGGTAACATGACCATAAGCACTGAAAGAATTACACAAATTACTATGTACAGTTTCTCTCTTTAAAAGGAAATTAAATAATTGAAAAATATAAAGTACATTATTATAAGCCTTAGATTTATGTTACAATGTATAATGTTACATATTATGTGTATTGCATGTTATATGTAACAAGATGTATGTTATGTTATATTGTAAATTACAAGCAACATATACACTATAATTTATAATATAACTTAATGCAACAATAAAATGTAATTTTAATGATCATCATTATCATTAATGACAACACCGTTGGCTACTCAGGGCAGAGTTAGATCTAACAGGGTCATTTTGGGCTCTTCCCACCCTGAGTCCAGCAGCCATCAGGAGGCTGATCAGGTCAGTAAACTCCCCAGCATACCAGGCCCCAGCATACCAGGCGTCTCTGACGGGCATCGTGGTCCACGTCTTTGATCTGTTTTAAATTCTGGTATAAATGTCGCTGCTTGCATCTGAATCCCAATTGGCCTCCAGGTTGGCAAAGGGTCCACAGTGAGGAGCCCACCTAGTGGTCGGGAATCCGCATGGTCTCTGCGAGTTGCAGACCCACAGGACAGACTTCACGAGCACTTTCCTCCTCCTGTATCCCAAACCTTGGTCTTCTGCCCCTGCACACATGCTGTCTCACCTGTTAGCTGTGCCCTGGGGAAAAGGGTGCATAACTCACCTGCTGAGCTCACCTGTCAGCTACAGGAAAGCCCCACACATACCCAGTCCCAGTCCAAGTTCCACGACGGGGCACTGCTTGGTTCCTGGAATTCTCTCAGGCTGACCTGGAACAGAATTCCTGGCCTCTGTCTGTGCTGTCCTCAGATGCAAAGAAAGAAACGAAACGGTGACCAGCAGAAGTGGCACACACCTGGGCTATTGACACGGTAGCCCCTGCATACCTGAAAATCACAAACCTTAGCT
Source organism: Perodicticus potto (assembly GCA_963574655.1). NCBI lineage: Eukaryota > Metazoa > Chordata > Mammalia > Primates > Lorisidae > Perodicticus > Perodicticus potto. Next base: position 7,388 of record CAUYRH010012284.1, on the reverse strand, counting down.
CTGTTGTCACTGTGCTATAACTTGGCAATCTCCCAGTTGTCCACATTCTTCAGATTATTTCAAGTCATAGTTTTAAAACAACTGTTTTAAAGTGTTTCCACCAATACTGATGGATTTAGAACACATGTGGACTAGGAACCTGCTCAGAATAGCACTTCTGCTTTAGAAACAAGGAGGGTCACTCTGATTCTTTTCTAGATTCTTCCTGCATAATACACAGTTGCCAGTTAAGGAAATCCACATTAATGAATTAGGGAAATGCTAGGAATGTTCCAAACATGATGAATCACTTAAGAGTTATTTCTCACTCCCCCCAGTCTAAGAGCGGGGAGCCTCGTCCAGGGCCACGGTACGCGAGACAGGTGCCTGTACTCAGCGTGGAATCGGCCAAGGTCAGGCCTGGGGGCACTGAAGCCAGGCTGGGAATTGCTGTGAGCCTCGATCCTGCAGTAGCTGGTTTGAGCACATGAATGAGCTATCTATCCACACGAATTTATAAAGAATTCTGGTGGAATAAAAGCACGGTCATCAGAAAAGCAATCGGTGGCTTTCAGGCCACCCAATCCATGGTGAGAACAGAGGCTATGAACTGCAGGTGGCTTCATTGCCTCTGTCCCCACTCAGGACACAGCCAAGACTAATCGCTTTGCTCATTTTCATAAACACATTTTTCTCACATGATAAAACTAAGTCAGTCATCAGTTTGTTCACTCACTTCAAAAACATTCAGCAAAAGCCTGAATAACCTGAGTGAAAGCACGGTCTGGCAGCCAGGACCGAAAGGGGACAGACACAGAGGGATTTTTAAGATGTCTGATCTGAAGAAATTTGAGACTTATAATAAGGACTCAAACTTACATATTGTAGCATGATATTCTTTCATTATGACTTTTTATTATTCTTTTAGTCTCTGATATTTTTTCCAAAAACCTATTAAGGTATGGAACATAAAATTTTTCAGTTCAGTCGTTTTCGGCGTGCAGCTCTGCGGCAGTTCAGGGCGTTCTCCTTGCAGCCCAGCCACGATCCCTGCCCACCCCCAGAACTTTTCATCATCTCCAATTAAAACTCAGTGTCCATTGAATACTAGCCTGTCCCTTGCCACCCCCTCCTCTCTCCGTCTCTATGAATTCGCCTGTTCCAGATGAGAAGAATAACATAGCATGTATGCCTTTACGTCTGGCTGTCTCATTCAGTGGTATCTAAATTTCATTCCTTTTGGGGCTGAATCAGACCCCGTGGTATCTTCTGTTACTCCATTTGTCTGCTGATTACTTTTGAGCTGCTTCCACTTTTTTGGCTGTTGCAAATTATACTGCCGTCAACGTGGGTGGACAAATAAATACCTCTTTGAGACCCACCTTTAAGTTCTTCTGGGTAAACACTCAGAAGTGAAACTGCTGGATCATACACTAATTCTATGTTTAAAATTTTGAAGGATTACCATATCCTTTTTTCTCTTCACTCATTTTCATCACATTTATTTCATAATTTTTGAAGCTCTAATATTTGCTGCTCTTTGGGTTGCTTTTTGGTTTATCTTTAGTCTGCGCGGTGTTTTGTTTTCTTTTTCTAGTTTGTTTCCCTTTGTTTTTTTCAGTTGAGGATATGTCCAGCTTGGCGTATTCCCCACAGAGGAGCATGACGTGGCCTCCCTGGGGTCTCATCTCTGGCCTGGCTCTCAATACACAGTCTGGTGGAGTGAAAGTCCAGACCCTACATGGTTTCGTGGAGCGGGCTTGGTGTTTACTTGATTTTAACAGACAATGTTTTTCTCCAAATATATTTTTACATAAATATCAAGCCCCCTTATCTTGTCTCTGAGGCAATGGGTCTATTTTCTCTTATGGTGACACTTTATGAATTGCACATTTTTGTAGGAGCTGAAGGCCCTGCTCCCTGTCTTACTTGGGACAGAGACCAAAACACTTTGGGGCCATAAAGGCCCAGAATCTGCCTCTCAGGGTAGCGTCTGTGCCAGGTAACCTGGCTGCTGTGGTGACAGCTCAAGGATTTAGCCAACACTCACCTGGATAAAGATTCTCCTTACACTTGGAAATGCCTTACTTGAGCTCAGAGGTATACGTATAATATACATTTTACTTTATGTTTTGAAGTAATGATAAACTCAAAGGAAGTTAAGGCTATAAACAGAGATGTCTTATCTACCTGGTATCCCCCAAATGTCCTTTTCAACTATGATTTTTAATTTTATTTTTATTTACTTATTTATTTAAGTGGCTTAAGGAAGTTAGAAATTTATTTCTCCTTAAGGTAAGCCCAGGGGTCAGTGTTTGGGCTAGTGGGCAGTTCTGCTCCCCGAGGTCTTCAGGACCTCAGCTTCCGTTCCTCACCATCACTTCCACAGGCCATGGACTCCTCAAGGTGTATCATGGAGTCTGGAGCTCCAGCCATCACAACGCTATTCCAGGAATCAGTTAGAAGTTTTTAAAAATTTCATTTTGTTCACTGTTTCTAAGTGTTGTCAACAAAATCAGCTGTATCCTCTTAGTTGCAAGTTTTGAGTCCCCTTTTCAAATTCTCCTAAGAGGTTTTCTGATCATAGCTGGGTTTTTGTCCTTTAGTGTGGGCACTATCGTGGGCAAACTCACACTGTGCTTCCAACAGGAGGTATGGATGGGGAGGTGCCCAGAACAGCTTGGCCAGTCTTCAGACCTCCTAAATTAATAATAATAATTTTAAAAAGCAGTTCTGGCATTAAAATGGACAAAATAAGATAATTTCAGGTATCTACAAGGGTGTGGCACAGGGTTACAGAATGGGAAAGTGGCTGACCTTCTTATTGTGAAAAGAAGGGGGACCTCATCCATGTGGTAGTTTTCATGAGTTTGCAAATGGGTAGTTATGGATCTAAACACAGCTCGCAGGTTTAAGCATTTGGTCTTTAAGTGAACCTCTAGAACACTTGATTTTTATTTTGTGATTCTTGGTCACAAGTAAAATCCTAGCTTGCCTTGGAGATTAAGGCCCACCCCAGATGAGGAGCTGGACTCTCCCCAACTGGCCAGAGCAGGCCTGACCTGTCACACACAACCTTTCCGGGGTACTCCTGGGGCCCGACTCGTAAATGCTGGGTCTCGTCTCAGCCAGCCCTCTGCAGAGGGCACCAAGAGGTGCTCCCCAAGGCTCCTGGGCCCGAGCGCAGGGCTGGGCTGGAGGGTGTTTTCAGGAGGCCCCATGGGTACTAGTGAGACAATGTCTGGCCTATAGATATGCACAAAACATTCGGTTTATTTATTAAACTTTAGTAAACTTTCTCTCTTCAATATGATAGCTTTAAACTGCTTCTGGTATAGCAGAAATAAGACAAAATCTAAAAACGGTATTTCAGAACTTTTCTTATGCTCAGTCTTACCTTATGACCTTTAGTTAAAAAGAAATCACAGGTCACCAACTTGTAACTTTTACATGGTGAACTTCCCAGCTTTGCATGTGGAGTGTCACTGAAAAGACCAAAAGTCTAAACGTTCCCCAGAGACAAGTGTCTGCACCCGCACACATGTATACACCCGCACACATGCACAGCCCACACCTGCACACATGTACACACCTGCACACATGCACACACCCGCACACACGCACACACCCGCACACATGCACACGCCCGCACACATGCACACGCCCGCACACATGTACACATCCATACCTGCACACATGTACACATCCCCACACATGTGCATGCCCGTATACATGCACACACCCACAGCCACACATGCACATGCCCGCACACATGCTCACACCCACAGCCACACACATGTACACACCTGCACACATGCACACACCCACAGCCACACATGCACACACTCGCACACATGTACACACCCACACACATGCACATGCCCGCACACATACACACGCCCGCACACATGTACACACCTGCACACATGCACACACCTGCACGCATGCACACACCCATACCTGCACACATGTACACACCTGCATACATGCACATGCCTGCACACATGTACATGCCCGCACACATACTCACACCCACAGCCACACACATGCACACACTTGCACACATGTACACACCCACACACATGCACACACCCACAGCCACACACATGCACACACTTGCACACATGTACACGCCCACACATATGCACACGCCCGCACACATACACACGCCCGCACACATGTACACACCTGCACACATGCACACACCTGCATGCATGCACACACCCATACCTGCACACATGTACACACCTGCATACATGCACACGCCCGCACACATGCTCACACCCACAGCCACACACATGCACACACTCGCACACATGCACACACCCCCACACATGCACACGCCCGCACACATACACACGCCCGCATTGGCACGGAGGGTGCCTGTCACACTGTGCTATTCCTGCGTACAGCGTACACTGGCAGGTGTGCTGCTGAAGCCCACGTGACCCCGGGTGGCTGTCTGTAGCAGTTGCCCCACACCCTGCATGTTGACGAAGGAGGTGGCAAGTTCCCATTTCTCATTAACTTGGACCCGTGATCAGAGGGTGACCTTTGTCAGAGTAGAAAGTGCTGAATTCTGCACCATCACTAAATGGTGGCCTCTTCCTCCTGCCAGTCACAGTGGGGATGGCGTGGAGTGAAGTTAATGTTGGTGGGATTTACAGCCTGATATTAATGGCTTCTCCAGCACTCTCCTCTTACTTTGTGTTCACACAGACTTTTTTAAACAACAAAGGCAACAGGACAATATGTGAAGGCTCATTGCTTCTCCTAGGTTTGATCCTCTGCCTCTTTTTGGTCCTCCCACCCCCCAAGTCAAACAAGAGGCTTGTTGTCAGGCCTGCCCATAAACTCTGGTTCACAGGAGGGTGAAGCCACAGTGGCCTGGAGGGTCCCTCTCAGCCCCCACCTCTAACTCTGGGCTGTTTTATAGCTTTCCTGATCGCCGGTTACACAACCCGCAACAATGGACCTACCACTTAAATGACCAGGCCTCACATTTGCCTGGATTGGCTGATGTGTATCATAGCAACTCTTTCTTTGCAAGTAGAGAGAGCCTAATTACAGGATGGAGATGGATCAGACCTCAGAAGGGCCCGCCCAGGGACGATCTGCTCCCGTCCCTTCCCTGGTGCCAGCCACACCAGCTTGACCTCGGGCTACACTGCTGGCCCTCCGCCTGACCTGAGGCTGCTCAAAGGAAACTGCTCTGTCTGCAGAGCTTCTGTGTCCTTGCAGATAGAGGGGCTCTGGAATCCAGTAAAAATAAATGACGAGGGAGTACTCTGATGGACAGTGGCCAGTCCTGGTTCTCTGTTCCCTCTGACACAGTGCTGCAGACACATGCCAGGGCAATGGGAAGCCCTCTACCCGCTCAGTCAGGCAGGTGCTGGTTACCAGGGTCAGTGGCTCTGGGTCTCCCGTCCTTTACATTTTTTTTGTTTGTTTGTTTTTAATTGTAAGGAAAATGGGTGGTAAGAGTTGAATGTGTTGAATATATAATTTCTGAAGTAGAGTCTACTTCTGGAGAGAAAAAATATTGGTAAGCACCACTTATTTTAAAAAGCCACCAGCCGTGGTGGCTTACACCTGTAATCCTAGCACTCTAGGAGGCCGAAGCAAGTGGATTGGCTAAGCTCATGGGTCAAGACCAGCTTGAGCAAGAGCTAGACTCTGTCTTTAAAAAACAGCCCGGCATCATGGCAGGCTCCTGCAGTCCCAGCTACTTGGGAGGCTAAGGCAAGAGAATCAATTGAGCCCAAGAGTTTGAGGTTGCTGTGAGCTATGACGCCATAGCACTTTACCAAGGGTGACAAAGATAGACTTTGTCTTAAAAAGAAAAAGAAACGCGTTATTTATGAAACATCCTTGTTTAGCACTCCTCTACCCAGTGTTAGGAACCTCTGACTTGAACCCAAAGTCTGCTTTTCCTGCTGTGATGCATCATTGTTGCTTTAGGGACCTCTGGGAAATAGCCACCCTCACTGCCACCTGCAGAGTCCTCCGGAGTGAGCAGTGGCTTCCAGGATGGAGAACCTGCTGAGAAAAAGAAATCTGGCTCTCAGGCAGCCGACCAGGCACACGGGCTATACCTGTCTGCTGCTGTGATGTCCCTAATGCTGGCCCAACCTAGTGTCCTGGGCCCACAGAAGCAGATTGATGCAAACAGGGGGGTGGCCTCTGACGGCAGAAGTTGTTCTCACAGTCACAGAGGCAGAGCCGGAAACCAGATGTTTCAGGGCCGTGCCCCTCTGCGGAGGACCCTTCCCAACTCTTCCAGCTTCAGGTGGGTGCCACAGTCCTGGGCTTCCTTTGGCTCATAGCTGCGTCTCTCTAACTGCCGCCTCTGTCCTTGCAGACCCCCACCCCGCCCCACCCGTGTGTCTCCATCTCTTTCTGTTTCCTTTTTATGAGGACAGCACTCATGGGTCACCAGGGTCCCCTTAACCCAGCCTGATCTCAGCCTAACCAAGGGCATCTAAAGGCCCAATTTCTAAACAAAGTTCCACTCACAGGCCCCGGGGATGGGGCTGGGAGACACCCATAGTGGGCCTCATCCAACGTGTAGACTTCTGGAGAGAAATCTGCATTCCCTGAGTCCTCCCAGGAGTTCCTGGCCTCCTGCAGCCCCAGGCCTGCAAGGTGAGCTCCTGTCCCATAGAGAAGTCCCCATCTGGAAGACAACCCCAGCCTCAGGCTTCCTCACAAATGAGGGCACAGACCGAGGTCTTCAGCACGCATTCAGCCTTGGGAAGCATGGATTAGGAGAAACATACCACTGAGTCCTGGCCTTTCATTCTGAAACAACGATTAACGTTAAAATGACGACAGCCATGTAGCGAAGACTGTCAACAAGACACTTTCCTCCTCAGCTCCCACTGACCACTCAGACTCTCAGCGCTGTGCTCCCTTCTATGTGGGGCCTTCCCGAGGGTGGGTCACCTGTGACATCGTGTCCTTGAAAAAATAAAGGGGAATAAACAGCTCAAGCAGAGTTGAGTAAGTGTCTGTCCTACTTAGCACTTTCTGGGGAAACTTGGCCCTTTCAAAATACAACGTTTTCTCATGTTTTGATGTTACCAAGACTTACAGTTACTATAATGAAATTTTGAAGGCTGCTTACTCTGAGAAATATTTTGAGCCCTAGAAGAAATATACTTTTTACAATTTTAAATAACAAAACTGTGATCTCATGTCAAGTCCAATGCAGGAAAAGAACCAGTTGAGCCCTCCACTGAGGAAAATCTTGTCTGCAGTCCAGGGCAGTGGTCAGGTCCTGCAGTCTCTCCTGTCCAGGGTAGTGGTCATGTCCACAGTCTCTCCTGTCCAGGGCAGGGTCATGTCCACAGTCTCTCCTGTCCAGGGCGGGGTCATGTCCTATAGTCTCTCCTGTCCAGAGCAGGGTC
>CAUYRH010012283.1:0-11549 GCA_963574655.1 Perodicticus potto | reverse complement strand
ATAAATGTCTTCATATAGTGATTAAAAGGCCATGAAGGCTATGTTAAATAGTTCAATGAAAATATTTCAAATTGTATATGAAGTCAGCACATTGTGCCCCATGATTGCACCAATGTACACAATTATGATTTAATAAAAATTTAAAAAAATCGCTAATTTATGGGCTTCTGGTCACCTTTCCATATTCATTGAGTTTGCAAGCTTCCCTTTGTGGTGGGAGAGAGTAAACCCTCTGAAGAAACAAATAAGCAAACAGATGAAACAAAAACATGCCTTGGCACTTTTTTTTCCAAGAAAAGGGAAGGTGATCATTAAATCATTAACAATCTGAATCTCTTGGTTAATTATAGCAGCTAATGAAGACAGTACATGAGGAAGCCCGGTGCATCTGCATCTGGAACGTGGGCAGGTGGATGATTCTGCAGAGCAGAGCTTTGGTGGACACAGAAAAAAATTCAACGTGGGAAAAAATTCTTGGATCACCTACTCAAGCAGAAATTCCAAAGATCTGAAGGATAGCATAGAAACTACAGTTAATATTAAAGTGTTATGGACTTTCAAACTTATTAAGAGAAGAGATAGCATGTATTGTTACTGCAAATAAACAAAAAAATTGCAAGAAAATTTGGGGAAGTGACTGGTCCACATTCATCAAAACTTGTGTGTCCAATGTGTGTACTTTTTGTATATCAATTATTTTTCAATAAAGCCGAAAAGTTCAAGCTTTATAAAGAAATGATAATAATTTGGTTTTATTTATTTGAGATTAATATGAAAGTATAAATGAGTAGGTTACAGTATTTGCCTTTGTTAGGTCAAGTTCAAGTTGGAGTTGAGCCCTTCACCCGGAGGTGTGCTGTGCAGCCTACACTATGCTCATTTGGTGAGAGCTCACCAATCCCCCTCCCTCTCCGTCCTCCTTCCCCCTATTTGAATTTAGGAGGTGTATTTTATCTATTGGTTTCTTATTAGTAATGATAATATTTTTTTAAGTACATGACTTCGAACAGTGTGAACAAAGGCATCTGTGGGTAGAGAAGGGCGAGTCCCCAGCCCTGCCTCAGCAGCTGTGTCCACGCGCTGTGACGCCTTATCTCTGCAGTCACCACCTCCTTTACTCAGTATTAGAACATGAAAGCCCATCAAACAAAGTTTCACCAAAAACAGGGGAATTAAACTATAGAAGTATCCTCTGTTATCCATAAAGGATGGTAAGCTTTTTATCTTAATGTGTGACCTGATAATAATGATGGCATATTTTATATTAAACATTAAAATGATAAATGTGAAAAACCTGGCAACGTACCTAGGAAACATAAATACTTTCCTTTTTTTTCTTTTTTAGTACTATTGCTATTACTATTACCAAGCACGATGACTATTTCTTTCACTATGAAGCTCGGGACCACAGTGAGAGCCTCTAGGTGCCCTTGCTGAAGGACTCCAGGCATCAAAGAGAAGTTGCCACTTGTTAGGCCGCATTCAGTTAACCTATCTGTTCTAATGAAAACACCTGCATACACTGTCCCCAATAGAATCTGAGGCCACAGCAGTGACAAGGTCTGTGGGATTTGGGTTACCTCATGGGTGGTGAACCATATTGTTGGAGAAAAACAATATGAACTCTCTGAAAACCCAGCTATTTTTCATGTTTGAAGCCATTGAACATGAAAGCTCATTACAACAATAATGACTGTTGATATTTCCAGCTACCTCTGGTGAGGTGGCCACTGGAGAGTCCTCAATGAGGTGGAAGGCATTGGCTATGTAGTGGGAATGATGCCCAGCTGGCCCTTTGGTTCTCACAAATCCTACCTGCTGGGGATAACGTTACATACAGGGATGACTTGGCACATAGTGACCTAATTCAAAGCCAACCACACATGCTCCTTCTAGCACTCACTACTGAGAAGTCTGGTTCTCTCTATTTTTAACATCACTTATACCACAAAACACGATATAATTATTATGATGATGCTATTATTATTATTTATGCATCTCTCTACAGTTTATGACACTCTCCTAAGTCCATTGTTTTCATATAATCTTAAAAATAAACCTGTAAAAACAGAGTAGCTTATTATTAGCCACTATTATTAAAAGGATGTGTCTGAATTTAATTCACATTTAAACAAGTCGTAAAGAGACTCATGGGCACATCCCTGCCTGTGCAAGCTGCCAGGCAGAGCTCAAGAGAAGAGAAAATGAATGTGCTCAAGGAGTTTACATGTCAGGATCCATGTGAGATCTGCTCACTCTTATTTTTATGTGTGCTTTTATTCATTAGACTTGCTTTGTCTTTCACCTTGAGTGGATGGAGCTGAAGGATTTGGTAGCACCCTCTGTGATGCTGACAGTGGAGGGGAGGGGAGACACCTGTCAGAGAGGGGGGACCCTGCGGTATGGAAGGTGTTGATGGAGACTGAGGGTGAGGCAATCGCAGACCAAAGCCTGGTGGCCATACGTTGTGATACATTAATATATAACTCTATAACTAAATTCAATGAACATGTGATTCAGGGTTCCTGGGACAATCCTCATTTCCAATATTCTATCCTACTATATAGCCGTGAATGAGATTTTTTTTTTTTTCAGTATTCTGATTTGGGATATTGAAAGTGCCAAACCAGAGAATATTAGGAGGAAGTATATAAATGTGGACAAAGTGAGAAAATTATTTGAGAGTATAACTTTTTAATGGAATAATAAAGAAATTGTAAATATATATATATATATTTTATAGAGACAGAGTCTCAGCCACCTCCAACTACTGGGCTTAGGCGATTCTCCTGCCTCAGCCTCCTGAGTAGCTGGGATTACAGGCGCCCGCCACAACGCCCAGCTATTTTTCTGTTTTGCAGTTCGGCCGAGGCTGTGTTTGAACCCACCACCTTCGGCATATGGGGCCGGCGCCTGATTCGATGAGCCACAGGCACCGCCCAGAAATTGTAAATATTGAAGGAAAACTGTGATATCACTAAATTACCTTGCTTTTTTTCTGGAATTACATTTTGGGAAGCCTGGGCTATGACTTAAGTTTTATTAAAGGCTTAAGTACTCCTGGGAATTCCTGTTTTCCCTTCCTTTCCCTTCCTCTCCCTTCCCTTCCCTTCCTTTCCCTTCACTTCCCTTCCCCTTCTCCTTCCCTTCCCTCCCTTCCTTTCCTTTATTTTTTTCTCTTGTGCCAAAAAAAGGGTGAAAATGAAAAGAAAACCCAATAGTGGCCTTACCAGACAAGTTAAGAAAGATAAAACAGAAATTTTGCATATTGCTTCTTGGGACGTTCATTTCACTTTATCTGCCAAAGGTAGAAAAGGGCCAGAATTCATAACAATACTTTGGGATTTCCCATTTCCCAGACCTTCAAGTTTTTATACATAGACCTACAAAGGGAAAGTAACTTAAAAGTCAGTGACAACCACTATCACATTTTAGGGAGGATGGGATGGGTGACAGGGGCCTACATGTTCATCGAGATGAAGCCCCTTATTTCGAGAAATAAGGGGTTGGGAAGTTGATGCTTAAGCCCAGTGACTACAGGTACTAATACCAGAAATGTGGTTTGAATACTTTTCATCAATTTCAGAAACATGTCTGAAATCCCACTGGAGAAAGAAACAAGGTAATATCTAATAGTGTGATCAGCAGTGTCCAGAAACACACCTGTAGAACAAGGAACCGTCAGGTCCCTGCATCCCAGTGGGCTCTCCTTTACAGTACAGTACATTAAATTGTCCACCAGGCTTATGGAGTGTGCAGAATGGCACAGTCTGCCATGGGTACAATGAGACAGGAAATGAGTAACTTCTGCGGAAATGTAGGGAAAACTGGGGCTGCTTAACCTTGGATGAAGAATCTCAGTGTGAAGACACCGTAACTTGTCTTCAGATACACTGACAGTGCTTTTGTGGATGAGTTTTGGAATTAATCCAGCTGGCACTTATGATCATGTACCCTGGTGCCCAATTAGTTGAGTTTGAATACTTCTTTTTGTCTAACTTAACTCAATCTCCTACTTAATTTCTCTGAACCAGATTTCCTCATTTTTAATGGGTATACTCATAGTACCCAGCTCATAATCTTGATTTAAGGATCATATGAGAATTTAATGTAAAATATCTAGCACAGATTCTGGCAAATAGAAGTCACTCCATCAGTAAAATGTCATTACTAACATTTCCTTCAAAATGTAGAAGGAGAAATAATGTGAAAAAAGATAAAGGGAAGTGAATTCAACAACAGTTCAGAGCACTGAGAGTCAGAACTGTTACACATGGCGGAAGCTGGTCTAGAAAGAAGGCATTCCCTAAACGGAAATGTGGAGATGAGGAAATCAATCTTCACTGGATGACATTCCTAACAAGTAAGTTAGAATGAATCTTAAAATTTATATCTTTCAAGCGAAGGCTACAATCCACTTATTGCACAAAAAGACGGGGAAAGGGGTGAGGGAGGGAAGGGGAGGGCGAGGGTGGGGGGAGAGACGATAAAGGGTGAGATCACACTTGTGGTGCATATGTGAAGGGTCAGGAGAAATCTTCTAAATACGGATCAAAATTGTTTTCACATAGTAAATGAGAAAATATCGTGAATGTTACATTAATCAGGTGGATAAAAATATCTCCGATTGTATGGGAAGCCCGCACACTGTACTCCAAGCTTGAATCATTGTACACAGTTATGACTCAATAAAAAATAATTAAAAAAAAAAAACAAAAAACAAACAAACAAAAAAAAAGATTCTCTGTAGGTAAACTTAAAGGCACTTAATAGTCATAGAAAGCATTTTTGGATTAAACTGACAGGGGGAGGCTAATAGTGAATTCTTGATAATCTTTCTCCTAACTTCATCAAGAAATGAACTCATACACATAAACAAGATGAAAGCCTTTAACAGTTCTGTGAGGAAGAAAGAATATGTATAGGTTTTTCTCTATAGCTGGAGAAAAATAATTATGGTATATCTCATAGTCTCAAAAAATTCATTCATCATGTAAGGATGAGAGACACGGACAGGAGAAGGGCAATGTAGACGTAGTAAAAAGGAAAGAAATAATACCTTAAAGACCAAAAAAACCTAAACAACTGCAGGCCAGATGCTGTGGCTCAGGCGTGTAATCCTAACAGGCTGAGAGGCTGAGGCGGGTGTATTGCCTGAGCTCAGGAGTTCGAGACCGACCTGTTTCAAGAACCCCACCTATACCATGAAATATGCAGCCTTAAAGAAAGATGGAGACTTTACCTCTTTCATGTTTATATGGATGGAGCTGGAACGTATTCTTCTTAGCAAAGTATCTCAAGAATAGAAGAAAAAATATCCAATGTACTCAGCCCTACTATGAAGCTAATTTATAGCTTTCATATGAAGGCTATAACCCAATTATAGCACAAGAATATGGGGAAAGGGGCACGGGAGGGGAGGGGAGGATGGGTGGAAGGAGGGTAATTGGTGGGATCACACCTACAGTGCATCTTAGAAGGGTACAGGTGAAACTTACTAAATGCAGAATACAAATCTCTTCATACAATAACTAGGCAAGTGCCATGAAGGCTATGTTAAACAGTTTGATGAAAATGTTTCAGATTCTATATGAAATCAGCAAGTTGTACCCCATGATTGCACTAATGTACACAGCTATGATTTAATAAAAAAAATAAATAAAATAAAATAAAAAGAGACAAATAAGTGGAAATCATGCGTTAGTAATGGATAAATGCCATTTTACCCCAAATTAAATAAATATTATAAAACTTAAAAAAAAAAAAAAGAAGAGAAAAATTAGCCAGGCATTGTAGTACCTGTAGTCTCAGCTACTCAGCAGCCAGAGGCAGGAAGATTGCTTTAGCTTAGGAGTTTAAGACTAGCCTAAGCAAAAGTGGACCTCATGTCAACAACAACAGCAAAAAATAGAAAAATTAGCTGGGTGTTGTGGTGGGCACCTGTAGTCTCAGCTACTCAGGAGGCAGGAGGAGTGCTTGAGTCCAGGAGTTTGAGGTTGTTGTAAGCTATGATGATGTCACTGTACCTCTACCCCAGGGGGACAGAGCAAGACTTTGTCTAAAAAACAAAAAGGCAAAGTGCACAAAATTATTCATTATGAGAAATGGCAGAGCATTTTAGAAAATATCTATTTCACTTTTTATAGTGAGGTTAAAGTTGGCATTTATAAGATGAAGAGAAAGGTTTATTTATATTTAAAGCAACCTTATATTATCATATTACATTCTAATAAATATATTATTTCATAATATGATTATATCATCATTAGGTATTAGATACCATGCTACGTATAATAGATTCACAACCTCATTTAATGTTTATGCAACCCTTGAATAGATATTAAAAGCAACTTTATTATACAGATGAGAAAACTGAGGCTTTCAGGAATTTAGTAATTTGACCACAAAAAAAGAATTATAAGTTGCATAGCTAGAATTCAAATCCTGGCATTCAGTCTCAAAAGTTTAAAGTATTTTCAAATCTATTTCATACTGCTTGCTATGAAAATGAGGTAGCAGACTGAGAGGCAGGCGAAAGTGAAATAACCTCAATACACATAGACTACCATGCAAATAAATAACAGGCCTCAATTTCCATGAAGATAATAAAGGACGGACCACACTACAGAAAATCAACTCGATGTACAGGACAAATGTCCAAACTCTCCCTGAATGAAAAGAAAAAAAAAATGTTAAAAGAGTGTAAATAATAAATGTCAAAAATGTTAAAGATGTCAGAAGGAAGAATGTAGGAGAAATGAAAGAAGAGTGGAGATTCAGCAGACAAAAGTTTAACTATGGGATATAGCATTTAAAAATGCATGCTGCATGTGGCAGGCACTGTAGTTGTGCAAACTGTTTCAAATCCTGGATGATGAAAACAAAGTAAGGGTTTGATTGTGGTGCTGTAAGATAAAGGCTAGATCTGGACTGACCTCTCCAGAGCTGGACTGTTCCCCTACCTATCATGTCTAAAGTTGATTTCCTTGGTTCGATCACAATCTCAACTGGATGAAAGCAAATCTAAAAGAAGAATAAAGTAGTGGGGACATCAAATCACTCAATACGTCCTGAATGACCAGTGTTTGGTTTGCCTTCTAAAGTAGACATGGAAAGTAAAGGTCTTTAAAACATAGCAATCTTACTGTTCACTCTATTTATTGGAAAACATACAATCCTTTTCCCCCATCAGTATTCACGGTAATGAGGAGGGCTTGGAATAAGAGAAACTTTTCACTTTGTACTAAAATATATACATTAATAAAGTCTTGGGAAAAGCGATGCGAACGTCCACATCATTTAACCCGTGCAAACTATGTTTGTCATTTGCTTGCGGATGAAGGAAAAGAATAGTTGTGACACGTTCCAACTCATTAATTCAAGCATATAACTCCATGTACATGAAGCAATGGTAGCTTAGGATTCATGCACTCCTTATTTATAGTGCAGCCAAAGATATTAAATTTTGCCACAGTAGGAGGGTTAGACTACATTTAATCATTTCCAGAGTAGATAAGATGAATAACATTACTTCGGTTGTGCTTAAATCTACTTTTAAGGAGTCATCTTGCTTAGGGAATTAACTTGCAAAAATTGAGTGATTGTATGGTGCCAAAAAAGAAAATAAATATCAGGCAGCATACACTAAGAATATAAGGGAAAAGTATTTTGAAACTTGGGTAGAAGGGGGATGGTAGAAGTCTTGCTCCCGGCAGCTTTCTAATCGAAAAGCAGAAAGACAGCAGATATTAAGCCAATGACTCTTTAAATGTCCCTGTTTCTTAGCTCTAAAAAATTGTTTGTCAAAACCATTCTTGTAACAACAGTGTATTATTACCATGGTGGGATTTTTTTTCCCCATTAACTTCTCTTCTTAGGTAGCTATGAGTTTTTTGTGCTTTGTTTTCTTCTGTTATTTATTTATGTATTTATTTATTTGGGGTCCCAAATTAGTATTTCCCGAGCAAGTCAGAAATTAAACTCTACCTATATCCAGTCACTTCTCTGTAGAGGTGATGAAATGTCTTGAAATCCTGAACTACGAGTGACACTGAAAGCACTGCAAATGTTCAGTGCAGAGAAAAGACTCAGGTGTGCGTGAAGGCTGCTGTTGTAAGTTCTTCCCCATGAAAGGGAGAATAAACTTGCTCTGTTTGACATTGATACCGAATAAGGAAGATGATTTCAGCTTAATATAAGTGCATCCTGTAAGTGTTATGTACATGACTGTGTGTGTCTGCTCATTAGTAGAAAAGGGCATGCAGAGGGCAGGCTAAGATTATTTTCTTATCTTTCCTATATGTCAGTGGTTCTCAACCTTCCTAATGCCATGGCCCTTTAATACGGGTCCTATGGGTCACAACCCACAGGTTGAGAACTGATGCTATATGTATTTATAAACAATTTGGGAAACTATTTAAGAGAACTAGTGTTCCTAGCAATAATTTACCAAAAAAAAAAAAACCCAATAATCATAAATACCCAACATTTATTGAGTACTGATTATGATCTAGGCACCATGTAAGATGCTTCATAAAGATCTGATTTAATCATATTCTAACAGGTCAATCCTATGTCTTTTTCATATGCAGTGAAACAGGTTTTAATATGTATTAGCTATGTCTCAAAGTTGCACAGTTAGCAAATGACAGATCTGGGATTTAAATCCAGATGTGACTGACTCATCTGTTACATTATATGACGCTGCTTTCGTAAAGTATTCACTTAAGAGATATACTGTGCACTTAAGTAAATCATCGTTGAGCTTAGGAACTGAGAGAACTCACATTCTGGGTGTGCATGTGTGTACTGCTAACTCAATTTCTCTCATCTCTTATTTGAGAAAGGTTTTAGATAGTTTGTCTTCATTAGAGGAAAAGAAAATCCTTATCTCTAGGATAAGAGGGATGGAAGGACTCACCAAGGAGCTGCTTCTGCAGGATTCTTCCATATTCAGCATTGACTTTAGTATTTACCTTTCCACAATGGTACATATGTGTATGAGTATAATTTGGCTTTCAAGGATTTTATAAATTTTCTGGCAAAAACTAAAAATGAACTTTGGGGGGGACCTGGATGTGTGAAGATGGGGAGGAAAAGTCTTATGCTAGGTACTTTGAGTTTATGATTTTGGTTATTCCTCCTGACAACTCCACAAAATAGTTTATATTGGTACATGGGACACTGAAACTCCAGGACATTTTCAGTAGCCAGACAGCTTCTAGGTTGTAGAACCAAAGGGTGTGACCTTATGACTGTCTAGATCCAAAGCTCTTTCCACTGTGCCATCTTACTTTCAATAAATATTTATCCTTGGAAATGCAAGAGTTTTGCTCTTAGCTGGCAGAATCATGGCGGCAGGACATTTCTCTAAGGATTTTTCTAAGGATTAAGGAGGCACTAAGCAGCCAGCTTTCCCAGGGAGTCCGCATGCTGCCTCCCCCACTCCTGAAGAGACAGAGGAAGAGCAATGATCAGCGGATGGGGAGACCAGTCAGTCTGGGGGTTCACGGAGCACTGTTGCAGTCTCCTGGCCAGTTATTTGGGAAAATAATCTGAAGACAAGTGCATCAATCTAACCTCCCCAGAGGAGCATCCTACTTTGCTTTGTCTCCTCCCCAAGCCTCTGAAAGTTCATGTTGACAAGGAGCAAGTAGTGAGGAATTGGAAATATTTGTAGGTTTAGGAAGAAAATTTTCTCTTTGTGATGCCAATAGAAAAAAACAAATATTTTAGATGGTTTTCTCCAGCTTTGAAACTTTTTGATTCTGGATGACCCACAATACAGAGACATGTTAATAGATTGCATATGTCACGGGTATACTTTACATAAGCATACTGTCCATTCTTAATAATGGCAAGAAAATATACTTAATAATGATACAGTTGCCAAATGTACTAATAGTCAATATTATATTGAATACCTACTTCGTCCCTAGCACTATGTTGTGCCTCACACAAGGTACATTGTTTTTCATCCTTTCCGGATACGGAAACTGAGATGAATGAAGATTAAAGACGTTGCCCAACACCTACACCAGCAGGTGTCAGCAGTGGGATGCACACCCAGCCCCTTGGCCTCCAGGCCTCCTCTGTGCACTGTCTACTGCAGTGTGCTGCCTCCCTGGTGCACTTGGCTTTTCACTCTTTCACATTTTCACTGTGCATCATGTTCACTAGATACTGATCTCCCATGATGCCTCTGGGCATCAGTATGAGGTAGGATCCCAATGTCACCATTCAAAGACTATTACTGTAAACAATGCAAAGATTTTTTTTAATTCAGTGAAAGAAACTGTTGATGAGGAAGCTTTTAAACTGTGAGCAAGGCTTCATTAATCTTATGTATTCCAGTGTGCACTAGTTACATAATCATTTAGTAGTCAATTACTGAGACAACACAGCCACACACTTCATACATGTGGTATTTAATTCAGTGATTAGAACATGCATTTCTTTGTTCCAGATATATTTGATCACAAAGGATAAATTGGGAAGACGTAATTCGAAACTTGAATACATTATGTTTTTTGGAGCTTTTCAAACTAGCATTGTAATATGAGGAACATTGTATGTAAATATGGAAATTAATTACCTTGTTATTATCTAATCAGAACCCTGATTTCTCCTTTTGCATCTCTCAACACTTAATTGAATCCTAAAGCCTTATGAAACTGTGGGAGAGAAGGTTTATCAGATGAACAGAATGTTTCTTTCCAGACCATTAGTCCACGCTTTACTATTGTCCAATTTAATTGACACCATGTTGCTGCGAAGTATCCCAGTGGCTCCCTGAGGACACTCCTCAAGGCACCACACACACCTTCATGGGGAGGGAAGCTATGGACAACAGGGTTCTCAAACTTCCTGCTTTCTGCAGTAAATGCCATCCATTCTCTCTTTTTTATGACCTACAGCCTACAGGTTCAAACCTGTGCACTATCATTAGCACTTTAATCTACAAACATTAAATATCAATATTTCTTCTTTAAAGATCATTTTCAGCATGACATCCTTATATTTAAAAACCTGCTTGCCGATTGTTTTCTTTTTTTTATGCTAAGAACGTTTATTTTTTATTTATTCCTTTTTTAAAATTAAATCATAGCTGCATACATTAGTGCAATCAAGGGGTACAATGTGCTGGTTTCATATACAATCTGAAGTGTTTTCATCAAACTCTTTACCATACCCTTCATGGCATTTTCTTAGTTATTGTATGAAGACATTTGTATTCTGCATTTAGTAAGTTTCAGCTGTACCCTTCAAAGATGCACCATAGATGTGGCCCCACCAATTACCCTCTCTCTACCCCAACCTCCCCCCTCCTCTCCCTTCCCATATTCTTGTGCTATAATTGGGTTATAGCATTCATATGAAACCTTTAAATTAGCTTCATAGTAGGGTTGAGTACATTGGATACTTTTTCTTCCATTCTTGAGATACTTTGATAAGAAGAATATGTTCCAGCTCCATCCATGTAAACATGAAAGAGGTAAAGTCTCCATCTTTCTTTAAGGCTGCATAGTATTCCATGGTATACATGTACC
>CAUYRH010012279.1:0-11928 GCA_963574655.1 Perodicticus potto | reverse complement strand
GCTGCGGCAGCCATCTGAAGAACCAGCAGGCTGGATGACAGGCAAGGAGGGGGACCTCCAACCCCCACCAGAGGCTCCAATAGCCAAAAAGACTGGACAACTGCCAAGGAGACACCTGTGCCTTGGTGTCTCCTTCACTTTGCACTTGGGACTAAATGTGGAACCCCATTTCCTATGCCTAGGTCAGTTTCATGTGAATTTCCTGGGCCTCAATTTCATGAATGGACTGTGTCCATTCATTGATACATTCATTCACTTTGCCCCCGGCAGAAGGGACTGTGTTCATTTGTTTCCTGGCCAAGGAACCCATACACCTATATATACCCCGAGACTAAAAGCCTAAAGGGGGAGACGGGGAAAGACTGGGAGAGAAATGGAGAGAGATTTTCTCTCCCCACTTGAGTTCTCTCTCTCTACCAGGAGCTTTACTGTTCTCTGTATTCTTTTCTGTAAATAAATGCTGTCTTACCACTGCAAAAAAAAAAAAAAAAAAAAAGAAAGAAAGAAAATGCCATGAAGGCTATGTTAAACAGTTTGATGAAAACATTTCAGATTGTATATGAAACCAGCACATTTTACCCCTTGATTGCACTAATGTATGCAACTGTGATTTAATAAAAAAAAAAAATTGTATACAACTTTGCAGAGAACATTCACCATTGCTACTAGTAATCTACTCCTATTATTAACCTTCTTCTAGAACTAGTTAGTAAAGTGATTTTAACTTCTCTAACACAAATTAAAGAGGTCCTTTTCAAGCAAGTTTTATCTCAATTCTAATTACCTCAGCACTCAATAAACATCTTTTGTGTGCAAGGTTTACATCTTCCAGGTGCCGGCAAAAACACACAAGTTGTGCTTTTGTGAAGTTTTCAATCTAGGAGACGATCTTTTTTTTTTTTTTTGGACAGAGTCTCACCCTGTTGTTGGGGCTTGAGTGTCATGGCCTCAGCCTACCTTACAGCAACCTCAAACTCCTGAGTTTCCGAGATCCTCCTGCCTCAGCCTCCTTAATAGCTGTGACTACAGGCGCAGGGCAGAATACCTTGCTGATTTTTCTCTTTTAGTGGTCCATGTCTTGCTCTTGCTCAGTCTGGTCTCCAACTCCTGAGCTCAAGACATCATCCAGCTTTGGCCTCCAAGAGCACTAGGATTACTAGGATTACTACTACACCCAACATAAGAGCTAAATATTCTTTAAAAAAACCATAAACTTCAACTAATAAATTCTACCAAGAGAACTACATGAAGTACCAGCAGATACTGTGTAACAGGGAGACTTGCTCCATCAAGTTAAGGGTGGTCAAGAAACAGTCCCCCTAAGAAAAACATTTTTGAGATCTTGATACAGGATTCCACCACTCACGGCTAGACAGCCCCCCCCCCCTTTCTTTAGGCCTGGGTGAACTCAGAGGTCAGACCCCCACTTCCAGGCACAAGCAGACTGCTTCTTTCGGGACACACTCTCGGGGCTCTGATAAGATCATGAACAAAGCAGCTTGTGATGGTTTTTTGGATGGATCCACCTTGGGTAGGTGCACAATCCTAATCCCTTCTCAGGGACAAAACTGTAAAGGACTTGATAACCTCGCCCTAATGGAGGAGGAACTACAGTCATTCCTTAATGCACTCACTAACTTTGAAAAGATGTTTTTCCATCTACCAACTGCTGGCCACGTGTAATTCTCTAGACCTGATACCTCTCTAGATAAAAAGCCCACGTGGAGACTCCCCAGTGAGTTCTTCAGTTCTTTCCCCCTTCCCGAAGCTCTAGTGCTTTTTACTTCTTTGATATTCCTTTCTAGTGTCTAATAAAAATCCTATCTTATGGCTCCACGCCTGTGGCTCAACAGGCTAAGGAGCCAGCCATGTACACCTGAGCTGGCGGGTTCGAATCTAGCCCTGGCCCTCCGAACAATGGTGGCTGCAACCAAAAAATGGCCTGGCGTTGTGGCGGGCACCTGTAGTCCCAGCTACTTGGGAGGCGGAGGCAGGAGACTCGCTTGAACCCAGGAATTGGAGGTTGCTGTGAGATGCAATGCCACAGCACTGTATCCAGGGTGACAGCTTTAGGCACTGTCTCAAAATAAATAAATAAATAAATAAATGAAAATCCTGTCTTACTACTGATCTGTGATCTGTGGGTTCATTCTTCAAATCTCCGAGACCAAGGACTTACTGAAGGGTGAAATTCTGGTATCAATCCCACAAATAAGTAGGCGTCAAGCCAGCAAAAAATGGGGAAGGACAGGGGAAAACAATCATGGGGCACACAAAAAAACAAACAAACAAAAAACTTGTGAGAAAAGACTGGAGAAAAAGAGGTCATTATGGCTTGAGTTCAGTGTATAGTGAAATGTGAGTTGAGGCTTAAAAGTTGGGACAAAATCAGTGATCTTCCACGCCACAGGCCTGAGTATTTTCCTTCTAAGAGCAATGGAAAGACACTAAATAGTTTTCGGCAAATTGTCCTATGTGTTATTCGAAAAGACTATCCTGATACAGTGTGAAAAATAGATGCAAAACACTAGGTTAGGAGGCTGTAGTTCTTTGTGGATGATATCACCCTGAGAGCAGCGATTTGTTGAGAAGAGGGACTGATGTTTAAAAAGCAAAATCCACAAAACGTGAACTACATAACTTAAAATGTGCTGCTGGAGCTTTTGATTCCAACTGGCTAGTAAAATACATGAAAAAGGCCCATCAAATTCCAAATATTGACTCCTTTGCTTGAGAACGCAAGAAGTCTTCGTGGTATTACCCTAAGTAAAAATTGTATTGTATTTTCAGGGATCCTACAGAAATGTTCCTTAATGCATTACACAGTGGTGGCGGCAGGTACCGAAGAAAGTTGGAAGAAACGCTCGTCCCGATCTCCAGGGCTCCGGTCTTCGGAAGCCTGGATTGCCAAAAAGCTGAATTCACCCCTAAAAACGGAAGAAAGTTGGAGGACACGCCCTTCCCTCGATCTCCAGGGCTCCGGTCTTCGGAAGCCTGGATTGCCAAAAAGCTGAATTCATCGCTAAACCCGGGGACCCGGAGTCTGGGGAATCCGAAAACTCGATAGTCACGCCAGCTAAGGCGTCTCCACCGTCGCAGGAAAACCGAATTCGACCCAGCCCCAGGATCGGTATCCAGGTTACGGAAGACTTCCGGAAGCTTAGCCCCCAAAACTCATTTTCTACGGTGGCTGGAAAGGTCCTCGAGTAAGCTGCTTAAAGCCAGCTGGATGAAAGGCTCATGCGCATTACGGACTGCTGCATGCTCTGGGAAAAAATGTGGTCAACCACAGACCAAGAATAGCAGTCTGACGTCTATAGTTCCCTCCCTCGGCCGGCGTGCCTTGATTTCCTAGAAGGGGGTCTGTCACCGTAAATGCTTTTCCATTGGTATGGAGAAGGAAGGGCCCGCCTCCCCGCTGTCTATTGGCTGCGCAGCTTAGGGGCGGAGTTTGGGCGCCTTCCGATTGCATCAGTTGCCATTTAGGGGCACGTGGCGGAAGGCGCAGTGTTCCTGTGTTCCCTGGCCCGCCTCTGATCGTCTTTTTGCTCCTCTCGTCATCACCTCATCGCTTCTGATTTCTGTCTTCTCTTCGGGGTTCGTCAATGTCTGAGGAGAAGGCCAGCAGTCCTCCAGGGAAGATGGGAGGCGAGGAGAAGCCGGTAAGCAGACCTGGTGGGAGGCCGGCATAGGGCTATCCTGGGTGCAGAGGCTGCGCGACGGGGCGGGGGCGAGAAGCAGCAAGAGACCAGAGCCAGGTGAGACTCCCGGACATGTCGGAGCCCCCTTTAGGCAGGAGTCGTCTATTCATAAGGTAGATTGGGGCCTTTCAGTTCATCTTCGGGTCTCTCAGCTTTTTGCCGATAAACTGAGACTGTGAATGACTTGCTTAGAGCCACTAATCTACAGTTGTTAGAAATCGAGACAGAATCAGGATCTTGGAGCTGGAACTTGTGTTTTTGACTCACTTTATGCAAGATCATTGCAGATCTTTATTGATTCAATCCTAAGACCGTGAGGGTTTAAAGAGCTCCCCTTTTAAGGAAGGGAAAGCCGAAACTCCCACAGTCTGATCCAACTTGCCCAAGTTTGAGTGGTTTACACATAAATTATGGAGGCTTGTTGACCTAACAAACTCCAGAGAAGTCACAACCTTCCCCGTGGCCTGTGCTGGGGCATACCTTATCACTTTCATACGTGCTAATCATTTCACCTTTGAACTTCTCTTCGGTGTCATCCATTGCTTAGGAACGCCTCCCCGGTCACTTTCAAGCTGTACTGTTTTAATTATCTGCCACTGAGCTGGGCCGTGCGGGTAGAGGGATGCATATAACCCGGTTGCTGACTTTGAGGGACTCACAGCCCCTCAAAGAAAGAGCCAGGAAAACACTCATTGTGCTGTGTGATCCACTGTGCGGGATTAGAGAAGAGGAAGTGCCTAACTCTGGTTGGGAGGGCTCTGGAATTGAGTTTGGAAATATGAGTACACCAAGTGAATCAGGCAGGTCAGGGCTCAGGGGTGAACGTTGGGAAGGCAGTGCAAAGGCATAGCAGGGTGATTTGTGTCTGTGGGGTTACTTAAAGAGATTCCAAAAGGTGAAGGTACAGTGATCAGAAAGTTCTTAGGCAACAAGGATATTTGATACTTGTATTCTGTGCATGAAGGATCTTAAGCAGGAAAGTGCTATATGTAGATTGTATTTGTAAAAGTCATTCTGTTGTTGATGTAAAAAGTGCACTGGAAATGGGAGGAGGCTGTTGCAGTAGTCTGCAAGCCTGCACTCTAAAAGCAACAATTTTCTTGGCTGTCCCCTCAAAAGATTGAGTGGGGAAAGTGTATGTGTGCTATACTATTTACATGCTACACTATGTAAATTTAACTTAAGATGATAGACGTCTATAGGTGAACTCTTTTTCCCTTTTTATTCCAAGTAAAAATAGTATCTTTTTTATAACTTGTTTACTTTTTTTTTTTGCTTAATAGACTATGGTCAATAGCTATTCATGTCCATAAATATTCCAATATGCATTCTAAGGTGGAAGTGATATATGGCTAACAAATATATGATTTTTCCTTCCTGTAATAATTATTTATGGAGCATTAACATGGGTCTGACACTGTAGTAATACATTATTCACATTAACTGATTCAGTCCTCGTAATAATTCTTTGAACTGGGTTCTGTTATTGTTTCCTTTGTAGAGATGAGGTAACAGGCCAAAGAACACTAACTTGCTCAAATCATGTATTCTGTAGCCAGTACTCATAACCTGGCTCTAACCCGAACTAGTTGCAGATATATTGTCCATTAAACTGTTGAACTTCCAAGGCTTACCTATCTCAGCTGTCAGTCTCGGTTTGAATTTATTTAATACTTATATTACATTCTGCAGATAACTTATCTTTCAACTCTTAAACATCCCTGAGAATGATAAGTTTTGATTGCTTTTACATAAATACATAACACATAAACTCCTGGAAATAGAGAACAGTTGCCTACCTTCATCTCAATTGTTAGAGTAAAGAGAGAGTAAGCCTCAACGTTACAAAGAGATCTGTTTTAATGTCCAGCTCTATTCCTTACTAGCTGTATACACATGGGCAAGGTACTTACTTCTGTGACCCAGTATTCTCATTTGTAAAATGGAGAAGTATTTGGAACACAGAAAACTTTTATTAATTCACTCCTTTTTCATCACTCCTGTTCATTTGGCAAATATCATACAATCAAAACCAAAAATACTGTCAGAAATATGAACTTACTTCACTGTCTTTTAGTTTTATTTTTGAGACAGAATCTCACTCTGTTGCCCAAGCTAGAGTGCCATGGTGTCAGCCTAGCTCATAGCAACCTCAAAGTCCTGGGTTCAAGTGATCCACCTGCCTCAGCCTCTCAAGTAGCTGGAACTACAGGTGCCCACCAGGCCACTTGGCTAATTTTTCTATCTTTTAATAGAGATGGGGTCTTGCTCTTGCTCAAGCTGGTCTTGAACTCTTGAGCTCAAGGATGCTTCTGCGTGGGCCTCCCACACTGCCTGGCTCATTTCTTTCAGTTTTAAACCTGCACAGACAGACCTGCAGTTAATTAGTGTGTAATCATGACTAGTTAGCACTAATTTTATAGTATAACAAAGGCACATGGGGAATCCCGTAACTGTTGGTTAGTACTTCACTCAATTAGAATGGGCCTAAGTTGTGTTCATTTGTTCACCCATTGATTATAAATGAACTTTAAAAGTTGACCAAATCCACACCTCTGGAGTAGGGGAAGTTTTAGCTTAGCATGAAATTGGGAGTCAGTTTCAAAATATAGTTTATTTTTAATTATGCAGGTGTAAATGACAATAATCAAAATGCCCATAAACTGATAAGTGGATAAACAAACAATGGATTATTATTTGGCAATAAAAAGGATGAAGTACTGATATATGTTACCATATGATCTTAAAATTATTGTAAAAAGTGAAAGAAAGGGCCAGGAGCAGTAGCTCACACCTGTAATCCTAGCACACTGGAAGGCCTCGGTGAGTGGATTGCCTGAGCTCACAGGTTCAAGATCAGCCTGAGCCAGAGGGAGACCCTGCCTCTAAAAAAATAGCCAGGTGTTGTGGTGGGCACTTGTAGTCCCAACTATTTGGGAGACTGAGGCAAGAGAAGTGCTTAAGCCCAAGAGTTTGAGGTTGCACTCTCCTGGGGTGACAAAGTGAGACTCTGTCTCAAAAAAAAGAAAGCAATCAATTACAAAAGACCACATAGTATATAATTCCACTTATATGAAATGCCCAGAATGGGCAAACCCAAAGAGACAGAATTTAGATTAGTAGTTACTAGAGTATGGGGGATGAAAGGAAGATGGAATGACTGCTAATGGGTACAAGCTTTCTTTTTGCGGGGAGGGAGGGTGTGTTGAAAATGCCCTAAAATTGATTGTGGTGTTAGTTGCACAATTGTGAATACACTAAAAACCATGGGATTTTGCACTTTATATAGGTAAATTTCATGGTATATAAATTATATCTTACTAAGACTATTTTAAAAATGCAAAACTAAATAGAATCCCCCCTTCACATCCTCAGTATAGGACTTATTATTTTAAAACTTCCCTTTTTTTGAGACACCATCTCACTCTGTCAGGCTAGAGTATGGTGTCAGCCTAACTTACAGCAGCCTCAGACCCCAGTGTTCAAGTGATCCTCTTGCCTCCACCTCCTTAGCAGCTGGGACTATGGTACTGGCCATAAAGTCCTGCTAATTTTTACTATTTTGAGTAGAGATCGGGTCTTGCTCTTGCTCTAGCTGGTCTTGAATGCCTGAGCTCAGGTGATCCTCCTGTGGCCTTCCAAGGTGCTAGGATTATAGTTGTGATCTGTGGTGCCCAGCCTAATTTAAAATTTTCGATAATACTTGCTTCTAATTGAAGTCTGCATTCCTTATGGTAACATTTAGTGCTTTTTTTCTGTGTCCTACTCAGTGTTAACTTGCCTTGCTTCCTAAAATAATCTTACTTTAGTCAGCTTAGTTTAGTAATTTTCTCTTTTTAAATTTTAACATTTTTGACTGCAAACTTATGTATATACATCTAGAACACATTTCTTTGATTCTCAAAATCCAGCCAGTTGAAATCTTTTCCATCCTTTACAGCTTTAACATTTACTGTGGTCCTAGCCAATTTGACAACCAATGATAGTGTTACTGTTGCCCTTACTTTCTCCTCCAGGAGTTTCCCACCCAGATATGCATTAGTTTTCCTGGAGGGACCGAATTGACCTGGGGATTGGGTATTATGTTTGGGTTTAACAAAATACTGGATGAATGCCTAGACTTTTGGTAATACTTGAAGAAATGATAGATAAACATTATGTTCAGTTTTTTTTTCTTGGCTATCCTCTTTGTTTCTTTATGGCCATGTATTTTATTATATGGTCCAAGTAAACCTGAAGCAAGAGTCATGGGTATAGTTAAATAAATGACAGTTGAGGATTTTGAACAGTATCAGTAACTCCCCTCTACTTTTTTTTTTTTTTTTTTGAAACAGAGCCTCAAGCTGTCACCCTGGATAGAGTGCTGTGGCATCACAGCTCACAGCAACCTCTAATTCCTGGGCTCAAGCGAGTCTCCTGCCTCTACCTCCCAAGTAGCTGGGACTACAGGCGCCCGCCACAATGCCTGGCCATTTTTTGGTTGCAGCCGTCATTGTTTCGCGGGCCCAGGCTGGATTCGAACCTGCCAGCTCAGGTGTACGTGGCTGGCACCTTAGCCTGTTGAGCCAAAGGCGTCGAGCCACCCCTCTACTTTTTAAGACGTGTTTTTATTATAATTTGTTAACTTGTCTTTGCCAGTGGTGGAATATGCCAATCTTTCAAAATCAGATTTTATTTTGCTTTTAAAAAAATTTCAGTAGATTTGGGGGTACAGGTTGGTGTTTTGTTACACATGGATGTACAGATGCTAGAATAATATCTTCAGAATTTTTCTGGACTGGGAGCAGTACCTACAATCCCAATGCCTGTAATCTCAGCACTCTAGGAGGCTGAAGCAGGTGGATTGCTTGAGCTCAAGTTCGAGACCCAACTGAGCAAGAGTGAGACCCCATCTCTGCTAAAAATAGAAACATCAGCTGAGCATTATGGCAGGTACCTATAGTCACAGCTACTTAGGAGGTGGAGGCAGGAGGATCACTTGAGCCCAAGAGTTTGAGGTTGCTGTGAGCTATGATGATGCCATGGCATTCTACCCAGGGTGATAGAGTGAAACTCTGCCTCCTCCCCCCAAAAAAGAAAAAGTACATTTTTGTGGGGGCACCATTGTGGAGTGGTATCCAATTATATTGTGGCTCATCGAGTAGGGCGCTGGCCCCCTATACTGAAGGTGGCGGGTTCAAACCCGGCCTCGGCCAAACTGCAAAACAGAAAAATAGCCAGGCGTTGTGGCGGGCGCCTGTAGTCTCAGCTACTCAGGAGGCAGGAGAATCGCCTGAGCCCAGGAGCTGGAGGTTGCTGTGAGCTCTGTGACGCCACAGCACTCTACCGACGGTGATAAAGTGAGACTCTGTCTCTACAAAAAAATAAATAAATAAATAAACTGTAAAACCTTCATTTTGTTCTTTGTTTATGTAGGTCAACACCGGTGAGGAGAAGAGAAAGGAAGGAGGCAAAAAGAAGAGCAAAGAAGGATCTGGAGATGGAGGCCGAGCAGAGGTAAGTAACAGTGAGCCTTATAGAGGGCCTGATGTGAAGGTCAGCCAGTGACAAGGAGCTATCTCCAGCTTACCCTATGTGTAAGGAGTCGAATGGTTTACATGGGTTTATACGATGGTACTACACGCAAAAATAGAGTAGAGAGAAGAATGAGGAAGGAATAATGTGAGAGGGGGAAACAGAAAAGAAATCAACTGGAGTATGATTGCAGGGGATCTGATTGTGGGGTTGAATATGTAATAAATATTAACAGACAAAGTTGGAGAGAAGAGCTGTGGCAATTATTCATTTGTCAGATTGGAAGCCTCCTCTGGTCATGTCATTAAATGAAATGTTAAGGGATAGAGACTGGGTGTTGGAGTTCTGAATACAGCAGAAAGTAAGGAAAGGTCAGTTCCTTTAACCCATTCTCACTGTTTCCGTCTGGACCTACTCCTGGGGTTTGGTTTTAAGCCGTGACAGATCCCCCTGGGCCTCTTCCAGTCTAGAGAAAATGCACTTAGTTCCTTGGACTGACACTGGTAGGAGCTGGCACATCCAAAGCCAGTACAGAATCAGATTCCTGGTTTGCTGTGGGAGGAGGTGAAGCTTGTCTGTCTGCTTTCTGTTTGAAGTTGGCCTGCTGTAAACTGTGCTTCACTTTTTGCTGTAGTCATTGCAGCTATTTTATTGGAGACTATTTAGAAAATTACCAGAAGGAAAAAGCACAAAGGAACAGCCTTTTTAGAAGTAGCCCAATAAACTGACTTCATAGAGCCATTTTTATGAATGCTAAATTTATAGTTTTTGCATTAGGATGAGTTTAAAGGTGATCAAGTATGTGTTGCTTAGAGCTCTGCCTAACCCATACTCTTATGGGCCATCTCCTGCTTGTTTTACCCCACTATAATTGTGAGGGAAATTATTGTGAATTTTCAAATTTCTAAGTAAGGGCAGCGCCTGTGGCTCCCTGGGTAGGGCGCCAGCCCTGTATACCGAGGGTAGTGGGTTCACACCCAGCCCTGGCCAAACTGCAACAAAAAAACAGCCGGTTATCATGGCAGGCACCTGTAGTCCCAGCTACTCGGGAGGCTGAGGCAGGAGAATTGCCAAGCCCAGGAATTGGAGGTTGCTGTGAGCTGCGATGCCACAGCACTCTACCGAGGGTGATAAAATGAGACTCTGTCTCTAAAAAAAAAAATTGTAAGTAAGTTGAAAAATACATCTGTTTCCTAATTTCTTTTTATATTTTCAATATAATCATACATGGTGTTCTGTCAGTTTAAGAATTAGCGTGCAAATAGGAAGCAAAGGGTGCAATTAGAAGAGTCTTCTGAACAGAGAATTTTAAATGGGACATGTGATTCTGTATGTTTAATGATCAGTCGGGGAAAAAAGAATGTCGTGAAATGTTCAAGACGTTGCTGCACGCTCTGTGCTGCCCTAGTTTAGTCCTTTGTCTTGTTCCCCTCTGAGGGCAGCGTGCAGATCTTATCATGTCTGTAATCTCAGAGCCTGGTGCAGAGGCTACTCAATGAATGTTGAATAAATTGACTTTGACACTAAGTTCTTCTGATTGGAAAATGCCGAGTGGCTATGGTGATACTGTAGTGAGATAGAGCGCAGTGGTTCTCAACCTTCCTAAAGCCTCCTAACGCCACGACCCTTTAATACAGTTCCTCATATTGTAGTGACCCCCAACCATAAAATTATTTTCATTGCTACTATTATGAATCGTAATGGAAATATCTGATATGCAGGATGTATTTTCATTGTTACACAGGGGTTGCGACCCACAGGTTGAGAACCGCTGATACAGAGGATTGTGTGGGTGGGCAGGACTGTACCGGTGCTGTAGAATGGATAGGACCAGGTATCACGTTTGGGCTGAGGTATTCACATCCTCCCTCTGGCTCGGAGCTTTTAGTTAATTCATTGGTTCCTTGAAAAAAATTCATTGGGGCCCTGCAAAAAATTGGATGAAAAGCTTCCAAAGAGCAAATAAATAACTGAGGAAAGGGGAGGACTGCTATAGGAGGAAATTACAAAGCCATTAGGAACTTCCATTCCAAAAGACATCATTAAAATGGGAAGGAAATTTTGTATAAGGGGGAAAAAACAAAAGAACTACTTCACAGAAGAAACTTTCTGTTTTCTAAGAAATTGTATTTGGCTAAGCATGTAGCCGCGTGGTACGTGGGTGTCTATAGTCACAGCTGTAGTCGCAGGTACATGAGTGACAAGGAAAGTGGATTACTTGAGCTCGCAAGTTTGAGACCAGCTTGGACAACATACTGAGACCCTGTCCCTAAAAAAGAAAATGTAAAAAAAAAATAGAATATTTGAAGAAAGAAGTTGTATTTGAAATGGTTGAAATGTAAATAGGTACTTTTTAATGTTGTAGTCATTTCTTTTTCAATCATGACCCATGACCACCAGAAAACACCATTTTTTTTTTTTTGACAAGCAGAATTCATGTCCATTTTATTCCAAGAAAAAACACTGAAGCTCAGAGAATCACAGCATTGCTGAAGCTGGAATTAGAATTCCAGGCTATCAACTCCAAAGTCTGCTCTGAACCATCATACACGAATTATACTACCCTTCAAACATCTTTTAAAATCCAAGTTTCCCAAAACAGAAAACCTAAATGGTCACATCTTTTGTACATAAAGACCTGTTATTTACCTAATACATTTAACCACTTTCTATAAAGTTCCTTGTCTGAAGGAGACTGGCAGCATTACTATTT
>CAUYRH010012277.1:0-44963 GCA_963574655.1 Perodicticus potto | reverse complement strand
GCCTGGGCCTGCCAAACAACAATGACGGCGGCAACCAAAAAATGGCCGGGCATTGTGGCGGGCGCCTGTAGTCCCAGCTACTTGGGAGGCGGAGGCAGGAGACTCGTTTAAGCCCAGGAATTGGAGGTTGCTGTGAGCTGTGATGCCACTGCACTCTATCCAGGGTGACAGCTTGAGGCTCTGTCTCAATAAAAAAAAAAAAAAAAAAAAAAAACACTAATGAATGACTTTAGCTAGGTGGAACCCTTGGGGAGTTAGTGGTGCTGACCCCAGCAAACCTAAGTGTCACAGGCAGTGGCTGCTATGAGGGACTGTAGGAAATACTGCCTACCCCCCCAAAAAAAATACCTGGGCCATTGGAACGGTGCCAGGGAAGACCCTCCCGAGGTTCAAAGCCTCCTAGTTCTCCTTCCTTGGCCCTTCTGATGGCCCATTCATTGCTGGTGGTTGTCACCCGTCCCCATTATTTCCTGACTCTTGCTGCAACCCCTGTAGAAATAATCTGACCCTACATCTTTTTTTCCTGTCTTGCCAACTCTGCTGCTGGGCCCCATCAGTGCTCTCTTGATTGAATATCATCAGTTTGGCCTCATCTTTTTTAAATGTCCTGGATCATTAGCTTTCTAAGAATATTTAATATCTACTCCTGGGAGTTCCGAGTATACCAATGGTTTAAGATCTTAACGTGTATTTTATTATGAAATGGTAGCCAAAAATGGGTAACCTGTAAGAACCTCCCTAGTTTGACCACATCCTTGTTGTAATTCAGTCCCAAGTCCTCCCCTTACTCTAAGAAGAGCATATGTCTCTGTCTGTGAGCTTCATGAGCAAGGATACAAGTCTACAGTCACCTTTGTGCCCATAAAGGAAGTTGTTAATTTACTATGTCTCTCATTGCCTCTGAGCCGCTTTGGGAGGATTCTCTGGAAGGGGAGCAAGCATGGCTGTGTGGCTGCATACAGCCACCATCAAAGATGAGCCTCCCTTGTTTCCACCCCCGCCAAAAGCGAAAAGGGCTGGTCTCATACTAGACCCAAGAGAAACAGGAGAGATGTTTTCACATGACTTAGGAGAAATGTTGAAATGGAAATATGATTATTCTTTTATTGCGTAGAGAGACACCAAATGTATTTAGGTAAATACATCCGAAAACTTATAGCTTGAACTTGCAATTCATCAGTATATGGCCTCTTTGTAGTACAGGTATTAATATAAGGGGAAC
Source organism: Perodicticus potto (assembly GCA_963574655.1). Classification (NCBI taxonomy): domain Eukaryota; kingdom Metazoa; phylum Chordata; class Mammalia; order Primates; family Lorisidae; genus Perodicticus; species Perodicticus potto. Next base: position 43,741 of record CAUYRH010012277.1, on the reverse strand, counting down.
CATGGCAGGTTTTATTTGTCAACAGTCCTTTTTTTTTTTTTTTAAAAGAAAACTGTTTGAAAACTATTGATAGCTCCAAAGGTTTAAACTTAAAGTCCTAAATTGTTCATATAAATATTTACACAATTCCATGGTAAAGCAAATCTTTATTTCAAGGACAGATTGTTTTCCTCTTTATTATTCCTTTATGAAACCCACTTTCAACCTCAGGCAAGGTAATAGGATGGAGGTTTTGGAGACTAGGAAAGAGACAGTATTTGCGGGGACAGCCTACATTGTCTGTAATCTCAAGTGCTCTACTATTGGCTTTTGTAAGGTCTGGTGGCTGGGCCACTCTGCAGGGTACCTCTGCCCCTCACTTCCTGTACATTCTTTCCGTTTCCTGCTCTCCACCCCAAATTGTCAGTGGAATCCAACTAAACAGAGAATGGCTAATGAAATCTACAATGAGAGCTAAGCAAGGAGAAGATGGGATCTCCAGGGAGCGAAGTGTGGGAGAAAAGACCAAGAATAAGAAGGGAACTGCCAAGGGCAGGACCGGGAAACTCAAAGCCCAGGAGTCAACACTGAGCTCCTTCAATCCTGGGTAAACCTTACCACTTTCTTTTCTTCCTGCACTGTGAGAAAACATCACTGAAAGGTGGGGTTATTTGGTAGTAACCAGATCTACTTCTTGTTTCTCATTAAAAGTGTGTCCAATTCATTTGGGGGGATTTAAAAAATTACCCCAAAATTAATTACTAATTTCCCCCTCTAGTAAAATTTTCAGTGTTTAGAGTGAGATACAATGCCCTAATTTCACAGTTAAATACAATGCCCTAATTTATATTGATTTTCTTCTTGCCTGGTCCTCTAAAATGTGAAAAGCTTCCATAACAATTTTCTGCAAATGGTTTTATCTTTTGGTTTGCTTCCCTGTCCCTCACCCTTTTTGAATGTTGACAATTCAGTTATATTTGTCTACCTCCCTCTACTTTTCACCCATTTGCTGTGCCCTCGAGGCACCCCCAAGTATAAAGTAAATAGACAAATTTCTAATTTTCTTCTGTGAATGAGCCATATCCTCTTGAGCAAATGGACACACATTCTGTAGGCTTCTTATCCTTACTAGTGGAGGGTTTTGGACTCTGTAGAGACAAAAACATCATTTCAAATTCCCTTAGAACAAATGACCCAGATGAGAGATTAACATATTGGCTGGGAAATCAGGAAAGGACAGAAAGAAAATATGTGGCGTGTCTGTAAAACTTTAGTTCGTAAGCCCAAATACTTTCCTGAAAGCCTTCTTCAGATGGGAGGGCTTATTGATTTTTTTTTTTAAATTTCTTTAGTTTTTTTCTAAGTCCTACTTTTTTGGTGATTATTGCTGGATCATCAACTACCCAACTCAAAAGAAGGCACCAAAGTCCCCAAGGCTGCCCAGTGAACAAAGGGGAGCCTACCTCACGCTGATAAATTACTTGTGTTAACACCTGTAAGTCTGTTTTGCATTTCACTTCGATCTTTATTCGCTGCTGATAACAGCTGCAGAGAATGAATTCTGACAGCATGTTGTGATTTTACAGTATCCAGCAGCAAAGCCCAGCTAATTGTGAGCATATGATTTTTTCAAGCACCAAATTTTATATTTAGTTCCCGGCTCTGACAAACCTACTTATTCAGCAGTTGCTAATCATTAAGGCATTAATTGCTTTTCTCCCAGGATTCAAGCAAGATGAAGTTTGCTTTCTAAAAAGCAACTACTGCTAAGCTGGGAAGTCATTATTGTTTCTTCAGAGATTGTCCCTATGGAGATGTGTTTTGCTGAACTGCTCCAAGAAAAAACAAAAATTTGTTGGGATAGCAAACAAAGGGGCCAGTACTGGCGTTCTGCAGAAAGGCTATTGCAGCGGTGTCTAGTTTCAGGCTAGCATACTAAGATCATAATTTCAGGCCATCAATGGCTCTCCCAGATGTCTTTGGTCAAGTTAATCACAGTTAGCCTGAAGGTTGAGTTTTCAGGTAATCCATCATGGCATAATTGTAAATCAAGAGCTCCGTCTAGGTGGAAGTTGGGAGGTTTTAGATCAGCCTGAGACCGAGGACAGTGAACGCAAGGCCACCAGCCTCTATCTTTTTACTTTCACAGTTGAAGCTGTTATAAATGACTCTTTCACAAATGTGGAAGAAAGTTCGAGACATTACAAGCCAAATGAACACAACTTCAACATCCTTTACATCTGCAGCAACACATGAATATTCTGAGGACTCAGGAAAACCAGGTCCGGTAATGGGCCCTCCACCAGCTGAGGGTCTCGTCCTAAATGGTTAGGGTGTTTTCAGCCAGGCCCGGCTGAGGTGTAGAGTGCGCCCCCCAACACTCTTGCCCCTGGTTGGGGACGGGTGTCCCATTATTCTGATCCCTGGTCCCACAAGCGCTCTCTGATCTGTATGAATCTTTCTCCTGATTCACATTTAATTCCTATTTATGTTAGAAAACCTGGTATTGAAGAAATAACCTCCAATGTATACGAGAGCGTCTCTAACCCTTGATGCCCAAAATGATACATATGTGAAACCTGGTGAAATAAACACAAAACTTTTATACACACACACCTGCACGCTGTTGTGTGTTCATTACATGTGTCAGTTAATTTATTCCTCCACTAAGCCGGTGAATCAGGTATTATTCATGCCCCTTCTTTCACAGATGAGGAAAGTTAAGGTGAAATAAAACATTGTCCAGGGCTGCCTACATTTTTCATGTGCACAGCCAGCATTTGAGCCCCGATCTGGCTGTCTTTGGAGAGAATACACCACCAAAACTCCCATGTGTGGTTTATACGGCAATCACTTAGCATTTTTACTCTTTCCATCACGCTTTCCAACCTCCCCCCATGGCACTCCAGCTGGGAGAGCTTCCAGGGGCTTCCCTAACCCTTGCTCATTCATCCCTGATGTGCCTCCCAGAGCTCGGGCCCATCCCAACCCCAGTTAGGACGTGTTGCTCGGTTTCTGTCCCAACCTGAGATTTACAAGGGTATCTCTTATAGCCAGAGCACAATGGAATAGTCAGGCTCCTTTTTATAGCACACTGTCCTAGGTATCATTTTAGATATGTATGAAAAAGACTCAAAATTTATGTTCTTTGAGGTCACAACGCCATGTCACTATCTGTTCAGAAGGAAATAGCAGTATAGCCACAACACGAAAGGATATCAGAATTATGGCAGTCATGTCTATGAATCTCCCAGGCTGTAAAAAGTAAATGTATTTTTCCTGCACTTTTTCCCAAGGACATATGCAACTGCAGAAATGGAGCTAAAAATCAAAGTCAGTTCTCAATCCCGCTTTATTACTGATTCTTCTTCTTCTTGCTCCCCCTGCCCCACATCTACAGTAATTTTTAAAGTTTTACAGGGAATTCTCTCCATTTGATCTCTTTCCTAGAGGGGAAGCATTTTTCCTCAACTTCTCTATGTTGCTTCCTCTCTGCAACATCCCATCCACCTTTAGGAGGGAAGTTTCCTGCTAATGACGTTGGAATTTATTGAGGAGGGTGACACATCTCCTGCCTCTGTTCACATCAAACATAGCTAATTGAGCACTGCCCTTTGTGTCCTGAGCCCTGACACAGCCCCGCAAGACACCCACTTATCTGTCAGACCAGATGTATGGGGGGGAACCTCCTTATATCATGTTCTAGAATGATACAAACAGCAGGACAGAGTGTTATCTTTTCCTAAAAGAACATTCTGGTCACTGCTGTCTCTGGCCCCCTGTCTTCTCTGTGAGTCTCCTTTTTAAATTTCTTTCTTGTGTGGTTGGAGACAAATGACTACCAAAGGCCACACTTGGGAGAATTCATGGATGGCGTGAAGAATTGGCTAACCCACCCCTGGGAATAAAGAAACTTCCGTTCTCAATTCCCTGGCCTTTCTTTGGTTAAGCACCTCCTGCTTAAGGAAGTTGAAAGAATATCCCAGTTGAAGAGAATTTGTTTTCATAAAGAAGCAGGAGCTTTCTTGGAACTGTAAAAAGACTTCCCTGAAATAATTATTTCTGATTCAGGGCCCCTCTGCTGCTCATAAATTCAGAAATCAAGAGCGCTTTAACTGGATATTTTCATGATTAGATGATTTGGATGCAAGTCAATTGAGGGGAAGATCTCCTTACCTGATGCAAAGTCAAGGACAATCCATTTGGCGATATTAATAGTTATGGGTTCTGAACAGTCATAGACAAGAACGAAAATGCCTTTGCTGTTCTGGAATAGTGTATGTACCCACAAATGTGTGCACGTGCATATGTGTATGTGCATGTCTGTAAGTTGCTAGCGGCAGAAACGACTGGATGTACTGAGAAGAGTAACACGCCCTTCCCTGTGTTCTTTCCCCTGAGTCTTCTCAGAGGAAGAGCTTCATAGCCCACAGGTTAACAGGGAAGTTGTGTTTCTCATCGAAAGTTTCCAATGACAGCAGAGCAAACGCCTTCGCTCCAAATGGGCTAGTGTCTATGATTCAGAGGTTCATCTCAAGATTCACAACTCAAATGGAGAATAAGGGCCTCCAATTGTTGTTTTATAGGGTGTTTCAATTATCTCTTCTTGATTTTCACAAAATATTAGTTACCTTTTCTAATAAAAATACTCAACAAACTAAAAATAGAAGAGAACTTCCTAAGCCTGATGAAGGCCATCTGTGAATAACCCGCAGCTAGCATTACACAGAATGCCATCTTCTTACAATCAAAAACAGGACAAGGATGTTTTTTATTCAACATTGTACTGGAAGTTCTGAGCAGAGTTGTTGGGCAATAAAAAGAAATAAAATACATCCAGGTTAGAGTGGAAAAAGTAAGGCTGCCCTTATCCTGAGATGATATAGTCTCATATATAGAAAATACCAAAAATGTCTTAGTACTAACAAATGAGTTTATCAGTAAGGTTTCAAAATATACGATCAATATACCAAAATCAATTTTATTTATATATACCAACAAGAAACAATTTTAAAATAAAATTATTGAAACAATTCCATTTGTAATAACATTCAGTAAAAATCCTCAAAATACCTGGGAACAATTTTAACCAAAGAGGTAAAGGCTTGTGCAGTGGAAATTACAAAACATTATTCAAGGTAAAGTAAGTGTAACCATTCACAGTTTAGAAGACTTAATATTATTAAGATGGCAAAATCACAAAGTGACCTATAAATTCAATAAAACTCAAGGTTTGCTTTTTTTGCAAAAATTGACAAATTTATCTTAAAACTCATATGGAAGTTACCTGCAGTTAGCGAAACTCTCGTTTAAGATCTATGAGACTGTCCTAACTTCAGCCACCAACAGCAAGTTCAGGGTTCCATAAATGCATCCTTATTTCTGACCAGCTGGCTCCAAACTCAGGGATTCCCACAACTGCCTTTGGGTTTGAAAATTCACTGGAATGACTCAAGGAATACAGGAGAGTGTTACACTTATACAACAGTTTTATTTTAGCACATAAAGAATTATTTTAATTATATACAGGTTAGAACAAGCAAAGGAGACACATGAGGCAAAGCCTCAGAGAATTCCAAATGTGTAGCATCCATCTTCCTCAGGGACATAACATCCTCCAGGTATTGAAATGTTCCAGTGCTCAAAAAGTATAGCTAACCAAAGGACCTTTAGTGCCCAGAGTTTATATTGAGGCTTCTTTATGTAGATATGATTGATTGAAACATTGGTCACATGGTTGAACTCAATCTCTACCATCTCCCTCAAATCAGGTCAATATCACATGGCCCTAATGCTCTAATCATGTGGTTGGTCTTTTGGGCATGACCAGTGACCATCCTGAATCGCCTTCTTAGAATAAACTATTAAGGGCTCACTGTGAATCACCGTGTTAGCCACAAACTATCAAGTGTCCTTCAAAGGCCCACATGAATGACAGAGGCACTCATTGCTTAAAAAATTCCAAGGGCTCAGAAGTTATCTCCCAGGAACTAAGGACAACCATCAGCACATTCTTTATTTTACGGAAATGCAAAATACCCCTAATATCTAAAACAATATTGAAAAAAATAGAGGAATTATGATTCCTGATTTCAAAACTTACTTCATAGCTACAATAATCAAGATGGGGTGATACTAGCATAAGGGTAAACGTAGATCAATGGAATATTATTAAGAATCCAGAAAAAAATCTTTACATTCATGGTCAATTAATTTTCTACAAGGGTGTCAAGAAAATTTACAGAAAATGAGTAGTGTCTTCAACAAAAGATGATGGAACAACTGAATACTAACATGCAAAAGAGTGAGGTTAGGACTCCTACCTCACACCATATAAAAATTAACTCAAATAGATCAAAGAACTAAATATAAAAACTAAAATTATACTATTCTTAGAAAAAAATGAATGCAAATCTTTGTAGCTTTACACGACACCAAAAGTCTTAGATATGACACCCAAAGCAAAGGAAAAAAATTGATGAGCTGAACTCAATCAAAATCTAAAAGTTCTGGCTTGGCGCCTGTGGCTCAATGGGCTAAAGCACCAGACATGTACACCTGAGCTGGCGGGTTCAAATCCAGCCTGGGCCTGCCAAACAACAATGATGGCTGCAAGCAAAAAATGGCCAGGCATTGTGGCGGGCGCCTGTAGTGCCAGCTACTTGGGAGGCGGAGGCAGGAGAATCTCTTGAGCCCAGGAATGAGAGGTTATTGTGAGCTGTGATGCCACAGGACTCTATCCAGGGTGACAGCTTGAGGCTCTGTCTCAAAAAAAAAAAATTCTAAAAGTTCTATGATTCAAACAAAAGAATCAGAAAAGACAAAAAGCAGAGTGGGGAAAATATTTGCACATTGCATATTTGATAAGTAATATGAATTCATAATGGATACAGAATGCTTATAATCCAATGATAAAGAGACAAATAATCCAATATAAAAATAAAGGATTTCAATAGAGTGTCTGCAGGGGTTATACAAATGGGTATGGAAAGTACTCAACACCATTAGTCATTATGGATGTACAAATCAAAGCCACAATAATATACTACTTCAGAACCACAAAGATGGGTAAAATTATAAAACAACAAACAAAAACCCAAGTATCGATAAAGATGTGGGGAAATTGGAGGTATGACACACTGCTGCTTATACATGAGTGCTTCTGGCAGCATTGTTCTTAAGCTTCAAAAAGTAGAAACAGTCCAAATTCCATCAACTGATAAAGGGACAAACAAAATTGGGTATATCATACATAATGGAATATTATTCTTCCATAAAAAGGAATGAAATCTAGTACAACATGTTGAACCTTCAAAACATTATGTTATGCAAAAGAAGCTGGCCGTAATAGGCCACATAGTATGATTTTATTTATATAAAATGTTCAAAATATGTAAAACTATAGAGATGAAAAGTACATTGGTGTTTCCATGGGGTGGAGGCACTGTGGAATATCTCCAAAAGGGTACAGGGTTTCTTGGTGGAGTAATGAAATGTCCTACAAGGAGACATTGGTGGTGATGGTGCCACAACTCTGTAAATATATCAAATGCCACTGAATCCTGTACTTTAAGATAGTGTATATTAATTATATCTCAATAAAGCCAATATTTAAAAAAAATCATTTCCCAAGACAATCTTATGTCTTGATTTAGATTTGAACATCAATACTGTTTTATTTTCCTTCTTTTTATTTAAAAAAAAAAAGCATTATACTGAAAACTTCTATTACTACTTTATGCATACTGTATATCCCTAGTTTCTGATATCCAGTGACTTCTATTTTTATAGTTGGTTTCATTTAGAAATGAGAAGCTCTACCCAAGGAAAACCCTGGTTTATTTTAATCCACTTAGCACTCAATTGTATTTTTGATAAGGAAAAGATTTGTTCAACTCTCCTTTTTGACCTTTTATCATATGCCAGGTGCAGTGCTAGGCTCCCCGAACTTTCCCTGTTCTCAGGGAGTTTATAATATAATAAAAGAAGTGAATAGACTACATAGGTGATTGCGATATAATATAATATGGCAATGATGAAGTCTGCAATAGATACTAGAGCACAAGAAGCAAGATTAACTCATGTTGAAGTTCTTAGATGTGGCAAAGTCTTCATTAAATCTCATGAAAACTGGGTGTTAAATATATGAATGTATCTATTCAAAAAATCTGTACACTAATATGAGTTTATTTTATAGTTGAGGGACGGGCATGAAAGGTTTTCATTGAGAAATTAACATGTTCAGATTCTCATTTAGAAACCTGGGACTCTGGCATCTATATGAAAAATACATCACAAGGGTGCAGAGTAAAAGCAAGAAGAGGAAGGAGTCCATTCCAATGGTCTGGGAGAGACTTCAGGAAGGCCAGAACTGGGCAGGGGGAGTAGGCGGAGGGGAAAGTCTAAGAAACCACTTGGAGGCATTATTAGGGAGTGAGAAGGATCAGTTGTCTTAGATCTTCCAGGTTCAAGTTGGGAGGCCTCCTATGTAATGTGCCCCCAAAGGGAGAGGCAATACCGGGGAAGACACTGGTTTAGGGCAGAAGAGGATGACTTCAGTTGCGGAGTGAAGATACGATAAATTACTGCATTCTATGTGAAATATAAGTAAACAAATGCATCACAAGCGAGTTTAAAAATAAAAAAGGTAAAACAAATACTTCTGTGTCATTTCATATGTGCTTAGAATTATTCTTGCCTGCTTACTACTTAATACTTGTGCTCTACCCCTCGAATTCCTGGCTGATAAGAGTAAGTCCTTGTATAAAACAAAGCAGGATGGAACATGGTTTTACTACTCAGTAGCTGTCAGCACATGCTTTGAGACTCATCTGAGCAAATCTCATTTCTCTGCACAGCCAGATTATGTCCAGCATTGCCTTGCTCTCTGTATTTGCTCTTCTCTTGTTCTTTTCCTTTATCTTTCTTCTTCTCTCCTTTTGAGAGTGGACTCATCTGAGGCCGGTGTGTCTGCTTCAGCTCTTCCTATTCTAACTGCCTCACACACAATGCACATTGGCAATATCTTTCCCATTCCCCCTTGCTATCAGAGATCAGAGATCAGAGCCTTTTACAATACAGTGCATCCAATACAATGCATCTATGTTAATCAAAATTAAATCATCACATATAGAGGTTAAAATAACATAGCAGATATATTTAGCAACATTGAGCTTCTTTTTCAACTACTATAAACTCGATTTGAATGATCTTTCTGAGCAGTACTCTGAATTCTTCAGAAAGAAGAGAGACCCGTTATGAGGCAGCTCATTCCAGAGATCTATGGCTTGTGTCGGTAGCAAGTGGCGTTGGTTCATCACCACTGAGAGGCCACTTCCTCTAAGAAGGAATACACATTCTAACACTCCAGGACAGTTCTTCTAAATATTTACAAGAGAAAAGCCATAGCCAGTTGCCTTTTGCTTTCTACCACAGGAGAAAGTTTAGAGAATTAAATATAATTAGGCAAGTTGATATCTTAGGATGATGATCTGAGTCCAACGGGCTTGGGGGAGGCCCTGTGATTAATGGTGTGAGGTGCAATGGAGTGGAAAGGAGCCGGGCTGGGAGTATGAAGGCTGGCACTAGAGCAGGGTGTGCCTCCAGCCAGCTGCGGTTACCATGGCCTTTCAAACTTCCATGAATCTGCACCCTTAGAAATCCCTGCAAAAGGAAGGTATTATACGAGATAGTTCCACCATCACTTTACTTCTCTAGTAGATGTGTCCAATTCCCAAAACCCTGGGTAAGTGTTTACTCTGAGTCACTAGGGTGTAGTCAGAGGATGGTACCTCTACTCAGACTGCCTCTGGGGACTGGAATAGGATCAAGTGTCTGCAGAACTTTTCATGAGATGCTGCTTTGTGTGTTAGAATGTTCGCATGAGCAAATAGAAATGTGACCTGTGTCTGACTGCAATTGTGTCTAAATCCCTCTTAGATCAATTAATGTCAAAGCTCTCTCTTATACAGTAATGATTAATGTACTGTAATTTGTTTTAAATTAAAACTTTTTGCTTCTCTGGGATGTGTTTTGTATGGAGGGTGGTGGGGAGGCCTGGTTGGGGAGGGCAAGTGATATTCCTGGGGCTACTGTGACAGGTCCTCCTACCCCAAGTTTCCCAAGGACAGGGTTATCACATACCAACCTGGGGCTTCTCAACATATTAAAGCTCAATAGCTCAATACTCTTTAAAATATTATAAAATGTTTCAGGCATAGAAAAGAGGACAAAGCACGACATAGTGATTACCCTTATAGTCACCATCTGCCTTAAGAAATAAAACATTGTAAATCCAGGTGAGATGCCAGTAGCCCTAACTGCGGTCCTCTTTCTCTCTTTCTCTCTGTCTCTAAGGGACACATTATCTGATGTGGCTTTCCCCCCTAAAATTAAATATTACATGTAACTCCTTTATGCACAGTGCACAAAAGCTTGATTTTATCAGTACAAATAAAGATGTCTGATAGAGAATAAAAATGCTTTATCTGGGATTGTGGGAGACAACTGGTGTCTTTTCATAGCGGCATCACTTATTGATAGGGATCTCACCTGATACATCACTGATATCAAGGCAAGGACATGCCACCATTTTTTCTCAGCCTTTCTTACTGGCTATTCAGATTGTTTGCAGCTCTTTGATTCATTCAACAATGCTTTAATGAGCATGTGCATATGTGTGTGCAGAGAGAAAGTGGATGGATAAGCAGAAACACGGATGGATAGGTCGATCCAAAACTACTGTGGCATTTTATTTCTAAAGGAAAGAGTCCCCCAAAGTGTAGGTGCCAAGACAAAACGTCTTTTAAATTTTAATAAATGTTGCAAGGTTTTACAAAAGTTAATTATTTGGAATCCAAGGCTCTGCATTTGAAGCACTATGATGTAACCCTTGAATTTCTTGGCTATTTTGAAGAAATTTGTACCTGAGATTTTTAGCCATTTTATTTCTACCATGGCTACCTATGCACAACCTTTGATGAACAATAAAATTGTAAAATATCTTGGTGTTTTCTGTTTATGAAACAAAATAGAGAAATAAAGAAAAATCCTTGGCTGAATGCCGGAAAATGGAAGTAAGGCCTGACTTCCTGTCTTCCTGGACTGAGTATGTGGTTTAAAAAATGGAAATAGATCCTATGATGTGAGGGAAAGGACCGTTTATCTGATGCTGTATTTCAGTACAAGCATAAAAGAAAATCTAAGTAATGAAGGAACGTTTTTCTGGTTGTTCAATGAAAACATGGAATTCTGTGGAGCTCTGCTTTTTATGTGCATAAGGGACCCTTTAGCAACTCAATATCCCAGCATCCATTTGTGCAAAATTAGATGAAATAAATTACTTTAAAAACAAAAACCAACAACAAAAAAATTCAAGCTTAGAATCACACATTGTTTTCAAAAGTAACTTTCTCCAAAGACAATGTGAGTGAGACTAGAGTAAACACATAGTTGTGAAGAAAGCCTGCAACACATCCTTAGAGGAAAACTATTTTTAGCTCAGGGAAAAGACTCAGTCTTCATTATCAAAACTAAGAAGTGAATTTGAACAAAATCAGAATACACAATAAATTCATATCTGCTGCCCCCAACTTCTGGATCGCTTTTGAACTCTGGCCCTGTATACTCTCTTGGTTTTTCTTCACAAGCCCATAAATTCAGGGGGGTAGACTAACGTCCTAAACAAGCACACGCATTTCCCCCCTGCAGCCACTGTGCATGTGCACAGCACATCTATAATGAATCTCCAGGCCATTTCAGAGAAAGTAAACCCTAGACCAGAAGAAAAGGAGGGTGGAAGGGATGAGGTGGGGAAGGTAAGAACCACTCCCTAAGTCAACATTCAATATTCAAGAGTTAGATTTAATGGCACTCTGGCATTGGGGCAGGTGTGGGGGGAGATAGGGAGTAGCTTCCATCTTGCACCAAAACTTGAACTGTTGAGACTTTAAAAGAAAAGAAACTGGTGGTGGGGGTGCGGGGGGAACCTGTTAAACAACTAAGCATGAAGCAAGCAAACAAACAAATCTATGGGATAAAGACAAAATGTTGGGATGCATTCAACAAAGCCCTTTTAGATCAATTAATGCCATTGTTTATTTAATCTCCAAATTCCATCACATGTGGCAGGCAGGACTGCTGCTCTTCTTTTCAACTGTAACAGTGCAAAACATAGTCTGGATCCAAGGAAATCTTGCCAAAATCCCTGGCAACGTATCACTTTTTTAAGCCCTGTTTTGCTTTTGTGCTCATGGTAACGTTTGCAGCTGTCGAGCGTGGCTTCGGGCTGTCTGACTCCCTTGAGAGAATTTATGTGTTTTTCTACTTCCTTTCCTTATTAGGAGGCAGGAATCTGCGACACCTATTAGAACAAGTATGCATAAAGGGTAATGACCATGCAATTTATTAGTGGTCTGTTCTTCCTCAAATGAGCTCTCCGCCTCCGTTCCACAGGGCCATGGCCGCATTTGAATCTGCCTCTGCCTTCTTGGCAGCAGGTGGGCCGAGTGGCCTCTGAAGGGGACCAGAGAAGATGCTGGCCTCTGAGAAGAGCTGATTCTTTCTTCCATCCTAAAGCATGGAAAAGAGACTGGTGTAGCAGGGTTTGAGCTTCATGAATATGAAGTATTGTCAGACAAATGTACATAGAATCAACAAAAAGAGAGAACATGAGCTACCAACATTTTCATAAGAGCTCTGTGGCAGGAAAAGGGTTCTCAGACCCTCTTTCTTTCTCTCTCTCTCTTTCTTTCTTTCTTTCTTTCTCTCTCTCTCTCTCTCTCTCTCTCTCCTTCCTTCCTTCCTTCCTTTCTTTTTCCTTCCTTCCTTCCTTCATTCCTTCCTTCCTTCCTTTTCTCTCTCTCTCTTTCTTTCTTTTTTTTGAATAGGTAGTATGGAAGTGAGTTTGTTCTTTAAGACCTAGATGAGGAGAAAGAGTCTTTTCTAGGAAAAAGTACAGAATTCCTCGTTTCCTCCAAGTTTCCACAGAGGAAATAGGTAACCGTGTGGGGAAAGGGATGGCTGAGAAGTTAAGAGTGGGCTCTACCAGAGCTAACTCCTCACAAAACTGAGTCCAGACACAAACTTTAGAACACAATGCTTGAGGCCAAGTTCATTTTCTGTTAAAACCACCTGAATGGTCAAGAAAAATGTAATCAATATGTTTTCTATTCATTCACATTTAGCTTATCAAAATGTTTCAGTGAGCCATTTGATGTCCACAAAGTTTGTTGAGTCATCCTTCTTTGAGTGGGAAACCATGTTAGGCCACAAAAAGCAGCATCTAACCCCAGAAAGGGCAAGTTCAACTTGAAACTCAGAATCTCATAGTGTGGGTGGGCACTAACTTGGAAACATCTAATGGGCTTTGCTCAGGAATATCGGGACCAACAACTGTACATTTTACTTGTACAGTTTTTAGGGTGGTGGTTACTGCAGGGAGGCAGTGGGCCAAAGTACTTGTGAACTTTAGATCATGATCTATGTTGCGAAATGTAGAAAATAATTTCAATGATTCTAAGTATGCTAAAACTTCTCATCATCAATTCATTTTATTTTCATGAGCTCTCAAAGATTGTTCTCTTCTCACGTCATCCATGAGCTTCTACCGCGTAGATTCATTCTCCCATCTCCCTAGCACAATATCATGTCCTGTCCACATACCTAATATTACACATCTGGCTCAGATGCAGTTATGTCAAATAGTGTATGCTATTAGAACCAGGGAAGAGGCATTCTGTGTTGAGGAAGTAAAAATGATGCACACATGTAGAAGAAAAACACACTGGGACAGACAAGGTGGTAGGAAGCTATGTCGAAAGGGTTGGAAAATACACTAATTAATTTCCCTCTTCTATTTAGCATTCTCTGCCTTTTTCCATTTGGAACCCTTTTTCCATTGGGGTAAAAATGGAAGAAACCTGTTCAAGGGTTTGTCCGGAGCTGCAGCAGCACATTTCATTATGTTGCTTCATGTCACTAACGCAAGTCCCCTGACACATTCGCCCTGAACTGCATAAATCTCTCAGCTGAGCAGCAAATGAGACCCACGTTTGGGTTTCCGACTAAACTGCTGGCTTCTTTTCACATTTTGCTCTGTCATGGCAAGTGAGCTAGCCAAAGCTGCTAATTAAAAAGGGAATGATTTATTTCATAAGTTTTCTTTCCCCCGAGGAAACATAACTCAGACCCCAGGCACAGCCAGTTTACCTCACCCTAGTCAATAAATTACACCCACCTCATTAATAGTTAATTAGGAAAACTGAAAACCCCGTGACAGAACCTCATGGCAGGAAAAGGTTAGCCCCCTCCGAGCCAGAGTGTACAGGGAGGCTGAAGTGATGCTCCCTTAGGGCCAAAGACCAGGTGCCCAGCCCTGAGCAGCAAGGGAGCTCCGGTTTGACCCTGTGCATTGTAGGAGCCCATTCTGTCCTGCACTAACCCCCACCCCTGCAGCAACTCCTCCCTTTAATTCTTTGTGAGGTGGGGGAGTGGAAACACTGTCTTTAACTTGCTTATAAAAGTGTTAGGAATTTTTTTTAAAACTACGAACAACAAAAATCTAGAGATCAAATGCCCTTCCATGTATGCTTTTTATGTGTTTCTCCAACAGTGAACACATCACTGAGGTTTAACTTTCAAGAACTAGATTCGGTTTTTTTTTTTTCTTTTAATAAAAAGAGAGGCCTCAAAGCTCATACACTGTTGACTCAGACTTTCCGTGTATAAATATTAACTGGAAAAGAGCCAGATCATGCCAGCTCCCCTGGTTCTCTATATATGGTGAATCAGTTCATCAGTGCAATGCAAGAAGCAAATGTAGGCTCAACAAGAGGTCTAAATTAACCAATGGCCACTCACGGTGCCTTGCAGTTTCTAAGCATTCCAATAATATGACCTGACGGTTATGTAGGTTAGACTGGTGTTTCTCAAACTTTTGTGCTCACACATCTCTCTTAAAGGTCTTGTCTTGTTCAAAGGTAGATTCTGACTGGTCTGGGGTGGGCCCCGGGAATCTGTATTTCAAACAGGCTTCTAGGTGATGTCAGCACCAACACTTTGAGAAGGAGGAGGCTGGAAAACTTCATCTACTTTTGGAGTTGGCCGGTGTATGAGAGACGGCTTGTTGTGAACATGTATAAAAACCTGCCATATATTCCTTCTCCTATACACACTATTTTCTAGAACAGAGAATGGCAAACTTTTTCTTTGAAGTGTCAGTTAGTAAATATTTTAAGCTTTGCAGGCCATCTATGCAGTGTTGCCAAATACTCAACTTGACACTGGAGTACAAAAGCAACCTTTGAACGTGTGTAAATAAAGAGTTTTGGCTGTATTCCAATAAAACTTTATTCATAAAAGAAAATGGGGGGCTGTATTTGATCCACAGGCCTTATTTTGCCAACTACTGATTTAGAACAGTGGATTCCAAAATTTTAAAGGTTGTACATCCAGAGAAGCAATCCCCCAACATGAATGTTTATTTACAATTTCTATGTATATCCTAATGTACTGATACAAAAGTGAAACAGAAAAGAAAGAAAATTGCATTTTTTGAGATTTGGGGAAATAAAAAAGAAGAAGTTAACTGATGACTCCATTCTGAGCCTCAGAGTCAAAGCATTCTGTAATAGACATACTCTTATCTGACAATGTGAATGTTACTTTCTTTGCATTATTATTATTGTTATTGCTTAATATTTCGATGCAGCAATCGCCTGATTTCTTTTCTGAATGTATTTATCTTCGTTCATTGTTTACGAGGTTTTTGTTTCTAGTCTTTATCTGAAACATTGTTATTGTTATTAAATTTTAAGCCTTTTTAATTCTGTGAAGGCAAAAAGTGGAAACCTAGTAAACACTTGTTTATGTAAAAAAGAAAAAATAAAAGAAAAGAAAATAGACAACAATGTCAAATGCCTTTGAGAGAGCCAAGTGAAAAAAAAAGAAAGAAAGAAAATTGCTATAGACACTCTAATATTTCTTTGTTCGTCCCAGGGGCATCTTTACTTTTCCCTGGGCATGCACACTCATCTTAGAAACTAGTGATGGAGGTAATTTTAAAATATAATTCTCTCAGCAAAAATGACCCTATCAATCAAAGCAGAGCTTAGGGGTTTGATGGTTTGGGGAATTCTAGGACAACCATAATTTATTA
This sequence comes from Perodicticus potto, assembly GCA_963574655.1. Lineage (NCBI taxonomy): Eukaryota > Metazoa > Chordata > Mammalia > Primates > Lorisidae > Perodicticus > Perodicticus potto. The sequence continues at coordinate 27,606 of CAUYRH010012277.1, read as the reverse complement.
GGATCTGACATCAAGCAACTAGAAAGGAAAGCGCTGATTATAATCGCTTTAGTCAGTAAGGTGATGTAACCACTCTGCTCTCTATGGGGTTCATTGGAGCAGTGCAATGTGCAAGAGCACTTACCATGTTCAATCTCCCTTAATGCTCACACAGCCCTCTGGGGTAGGTCAGCATAGAGAACAGTAGAGAGAAAGGAGACTCAGAGAGGCTGGTACATGGGAATGCAGTTAGTTCCTCATCTATTTAGTTGGTTAGCTGGTGGAGTGGGGGTAAATGCCACATCTGCCTAATTACAAAATCTTTGTTCTTAACAGCTGCCATTTATTGCCTCATGAATTATTTCCCGAAATTTTAGTATTTATTTATTCTCTGATATAATGCCATCATATTGATGGAAAATCCCTCTGGTTATAATGAATAAGTTTAGCATACTCCAACTCAAGTACTTAATCCTGCCAGGAAGTTGCCATTGGAGGTAGTGGTAATACCAGGCTTCTGTGCTAAGGGAGATTAGCACAGATAATTTCAATACTATTGGCTTCTTTAAAGAGATTTTTTACTAGTCATCAATGTACTAAGAATTCTTAATCTTCTGATTCGTCATGTGCTAAAAACCTGTTTATTATCAAAACTCAATCAGACATGATCATGAGAGCCAAATGCCTATGATTATTTCTATGTAAGAAGGAGTTGATTTGTAAGGTTAATAGCTTTACGCACAGGATTTAGTCCTAAGATCCAAATCAATAATACATAGCCTATCCATAAATCTCACTCACAGAGAAAGCTCTGAATATAAATATTGGCATTACATGGCAAGGAGGGCCTTGGTTTATAATTCCAGAGAGAAGACTATTGGCATATTGAAAAAACTCTTATTTCAAATAAATGATGTATCAAGGTAAGTGTATAACAATTACATCTAGTAGCATTGATATTCAGACTGAAGTTTCTGTCAATAAACTTTGAAGATGAATCATGACATATAAATCTAGAGTGAGAGAATATTTTCAGTGGGAAGGACATTAGGAATAGGAGTGCAGATAAATCTACAAACAATGAGATCAGAAGCTAAGGTAATGAGACCCATATTTTGAGTTAAAAAAATCAGGACATATTCTTTTTTTTTTTAGATTGATATGAGGTTACAAATGGTTAATTACATTATTTGCATTTCCAAGGCAAAGTTGAAGTTGCAATAGAGCCCTTAACCTAGAGGGTGTGCTGAACACCCTCACTTTGTGCACAATAAGTGAGATCCCACCAATCACCCTAACCCCTCTGCACTCCCTACTCCCTCCCTTTTCTCTTCTCCTGGCTAGATGTATTTGTATTTTTCTTTTCTGTGGGGATGAAATTGTTTATATATTGGTTTCATATTAGTATTGAGTACATTGGATACATTTTCCCCCCATTCTTGTGATGCTTTACTAAGCAAAATGTATTTCAACTCTATCCAGGTAAACACAAAAGATGTAAAGTCTCCATTTTTTCTTATGGATGAATGGTACTTCATGGTATACATATATCACAGTTTATTAATACATTTATGGGTTGATGGGCACTTGGGTTGCTTCCACATCTTAGCAATTATGAATTGAGCTGCAATAAACATTCTGGTGCAAATGAATCATGTCATATTCTGAAACATATTCTTGTTTTCCAGTATTGTCAGATTATCTTGGGTAATCATCCCTAGGATAATGATCACTGTCATCTCAATGATTAATAATGCTACTTAAAGTGTGGCACATTTCAACATTTTTCTGGTATTATATAATGTATTTCCAACGAGACATCCTTCATTTTATTTAATATACCTTTTAGATGTAAAATTCATACCATGTGAATAACTTATTCCTTATTTATATAATTATCTTACCTCAATTATAAAATTTGCAGACTTACTTTTTCAAAATATTTTAGTATCTCTGGTCTGTGACCTCAAAAATGCTATCAAAGAAAAAATCATATCACAAGACCATGAAGTTATTCCAAAGAAAACTGTTATATCGAGAATAGGATGTGCATAATTATTAAAAACATAAATAGTAGAGCTTTTGCATTTTTGCATAAGTTAAGCATTTTAAATAAATCAACTTAATACAATATTTAAGAGTGAACGAGTAGGCAATTTCCTTGTAATCTGCATGAAAATAAATTGCTTAACATCAAACCACTCATGATTGAATTATATGCTTCACCAATAAATGAAAATATTAAGTACACATCCAGAGCTAAAACCTCCACCCTTATTGTCTTTAGGTTACACTGTCCTGAACCTACTTTTTTAGCACAAAATTTGAGCATTTCCTTTATTATACTTTTAAATTTTCAATGAAATTGTCTATATTCTTTTCATTTATAAATTCCTTTAAAACAGGTGAATATTTTATCTCCAAGGTTTTTCACTATAATTAAAGCAAAAAATAGTTCTCCAACTTTAAAAATAATTTATTTACGTTAATGATAACAAAAAATATATAATGATGGGTTCAGAAAGGAAACTTCAATAGAGATAAAATATCTGAATTCCACCTGTACTGTAGGAGAAAATATATTTTTATATTCCAGAATACAAATTTTTTTTATTGTATGCACTACTGTGGTAATTTTATGTTCTGTATCTTAGAATTCTCTCAGCATCAAACTGAGAGACAATAATTCAACTGCAAGGAGTTTACTTTGAAATTAACTCCAGAAGATGCTGGTAAAAGGAAGAGAAAGTAAATAGCAATAGAGAAGAAACCAGTAAATGTTACATTATCTATCAAGCAAGTTATCATTGTGGGCAATTGGAGCTTAATCCCTATGAGGAACTCTGGAAACAGTGTACAACATAGAGTTTTCACATCGAACCTAAACATCGATGCCGTGATGGTTACTTTTATGTGTCAGCTTAGCTAGACTATGCTGCTTAGATGTTTATTCAAATACTTATCTAGATGTTATATATTGAAAGGGTATTTTTAGATGTGACTGACTGGCATTTATTTATTTTGATTTTTTTTATTCCAGAATATTATGAAGGTACAAATATTTTGGTTACGTGAATTGCTTTTGTACTGTTTGCATCAAAGTTATAAGTGTGTCTCTCACCCAAGTAGCACGTGTGGCCTGTTTAGGTGTGAATTTACTCTCCTCTCCTGCCCTCTCACCCTGCTTGGTTTCTGTTGAGTTTTACTACCAAATTGTGTTCATGAGTGTTGATCAATTAGTTCCACTTTAATAGTGGTACTTCTTTTTCCATTTTTGTGAAACTTCACTGAGAAGAATGGTCTCCAGTTCTTTTCAGGTTGTTTCAAAAGGTATTAGTTCACCATTTTTTTGTGTGTGGCTGAATAGTACTCCATGGTATACATATACCACATTTTCTTAATCTACTCATGTATTGATGAACAATTGGGTTATTTCCACATCTTTGCAATTGTGAATTGTGCTGCAGCAAACATTCGAATGCACTTGTCGTTTTGGTAAGATTACTTTTTTTCTTTTGAGCATATACCCAATATGGGGATTTCTGGATCAAATGGTATGTCTACTTTTGTTCTCTGAGATATCTCCATATGACTTTCCATAGAGGTTGTACTAGTTTGAAGTCCCACCAACAGTGTGTAAGTTTTCTTTTCTCTCTGCATCCATGCTGACATCTGTTGTTTTGGGATATTTTGAAAAAAGTCAGTCTCATTGGAGTTAGGTGATACTTCATTGTGATTTTCATTCACATTTCTCTTATAATTAGAGATATGGAGCATTTTTTTCATGTGTTTATTGGCCATCAGTATATCTTCTTTTAAAAAGCTTCTGTCCATGTCTTTTGCTCACCTTTTAATGGGGTTCTTTGATTCTTTTGAGTTCTTTATAGGTTCTATTTATCAGCCCTTTATCAGTTTTATACCAAGAAAATATTTTCTCTCATCCTGTAGGTTGTCTATTTGCTTTATTGAGTGTTTCCTTGGCTATGTAGAAGCGTCTTAATTTAGTCAGGCCTTTTTGTTAATTTTTGTTGTTGTTGACGTGATCACCTTTGGGGTCTTCTTCAGAAATTCTTTGCCTAAGCCAATGTCTATAAGAACTTTTCTAAAATTTTCTTCTAGGATTCTTATAGTTTCATGCCTTCAGTTTAAGTCTGTTATCCACTGTAAATTAGTTTTTGTGAGTGGAAAAAGGTGTGAATCCTGTTTCAATCTTCTACATGTAGCTACTCAATTTTCCTAGCACCATTTAATTGAAAAGGGATTCTTTTCCACAATGTACATTGTGGTCTGTTTTGTTAAAGATCACATGGAAATATGAGGATGGTTTTATATCTGGGTTTTCTGTTCTGATCCATTGGTCCATGTCTCTGTTCTTATACCAGTACCATGATGTTTTGATTATTATAGCCTTGTAGTATAGCTTAAAGTCTGATAAAGAGTTGCCTCCCAATTTGTCCTTTTTGCTTAAGGTTGCTTTGGCTGGTTCTATACAAAGCATAGAATGATTTTTTCTATATCTATGAAAAATGACATTGGTATTTTTATGGGGATTACATTGAATCTGTAGATGTCTTTGGATAGTATAGACATTTTAACAATATTGATTCTGCCACCCATGAGCATGATATATTTTTCCATTTCTTTGCACCCTGTGCAATTTGCTTCCTCAGTGATTTGTAGTTCTCTTTGAAGGGGTCTATTATCTCCTTTGTTAAATATATTCCTAGGTATTTTATTTTCTTTTTTACTACTGTGAACAGCACTGAGTCTTTGATTTGATTGTGAGCTTGACTGTTGTTGGTGTATATGGTGTATAAGAATGTTGTTGGGGGTAGCACCTGTGGCTCAGTGAGTAGAGCACCAGCCCCATATACCAAGGGTGGCAGGTTCAAACCCAGCCCTGGCTAAACTGCAACAAAAAATAGCCAGACGTTGTGGTGGGTGCCTGTAGTCCCAGCTACTCGGGAGGCTGAGGCAAGAGAATTGCCTAAGCCCAAGAGTTGGAGGTTGCTGTGAGCGGTGACACCACAGCACTCTACCAAGGGTGACAAAGTGAGACTGTGTCTCAAAAAAAAGAGTGTTATTGATTTGTGTACACTGATTTTTTTTATTCTGAGAGTCTGCTGAATTTATTTATCAATTCCCAAGAGTCTTTTGGAAGAAACTTTGGGGGTTTCTAAATACAAAATCTTATCATTAGTAGTGAAGAATGATAGTTTGACCTCTTCCGTTCCCATTTGGATATGCTTGTTTTTTGGCTAGGTCTGATTTTTCTGGCTAGGACTTTTAGCACCATTGAATAGAAGTGGTGACGGTGGGCAACTTTGTATAGCTTGTCATCTAAGCAGAAATGCTTTCAATTTTCCCCTATTCACCATGATATTGGCTGTGATTTTGTTATATATGGCCATTATAATTTTGAGGTATGTTCCATCTATGGCTCTTTTCTTTACTTTCTTTCTTTTCTTTCTTTTTTTTTTTTTTTTTTGTTTTTGTTTTTTTGAGACAGAGTCTCACTATGTTGCCCTCAGTAGAGTGCTATGACATCACAGCTCACAACAATCTCAAATTCTTGGGCTTAAGCGATGCTCTTACCTCAGCCTCCCAAGTAGGTGGGATTAGAGGTGCCCACCACAATGCCCAGCTATTATTTTTATTGTAGTTGTCATTTTTGTTTGACAGGTCCAGGCCAGGTTTGAACCCACCAGCCCTGGCGTATATGGCCAGCACTCTAGATGCTGAACTACAGGTGTATGCCTATTTTCTAAAAGTTCTTATCATAAAGGATACTTAATTTTGTCAAGTGCTTTTTTTTGCACCTGTTGAGATGATCATATCATATCTTTGTTTTTCCTTCTGTTTATGTAGTGAATTACATTTATAGATTTGCACATGTTAAACCATTCTTGCATCCTTGGGATGAAATCAATCCCAAATCCAGCATAAGAAGAGAAGTAACTAAGGTTAAAACAGAACTAAATGAAATTGATAACAAAAGAGTCATGCAGAAGATTAATGAAGGAAAAAATTGTATTTTTGAAAAGATAAACAAAATCAATAGATTTCTTGCTAGATTAACCACAATAGGAAAAAAAGGACCCTACTAAGCTCAATCAGAAGTGAAAAAGGAAATATTACACCTGATATCACAGAAATATAAAACATCATCTCTGAATACTATAAAAACATCTGTGCACATAAACTGGAAAATGTTAAGGAATGGATAAATTCTGGAAACACATAACCTCATTAGACTCAATTAGGAAGAAATAGAACTTCTATCTAGACCAATATTAAGTAATAAAATTGAAGCAGCAATAAAAAAAAAAATCTTCCAATGAACAAAAGTCCCAGACCAGATAGATCCACAGCCCAATTTTATCAGATCTCAAAGAGTAACTGGTACCTATTCAGCAGAAATTATTTCATAATATTGAGAAGGAATCCCTCCCCAACTCATTCTATGAGGCCAGTATCACCTCTATACCAAAACCAGGAAAGGGTACGACAACAACAAAAAATGTATGGACTAATATCTCTTATGATGCAAAAGTTCTCAATAAAATTCTAGCAAACTAAATTCAGCAGCATATCAAAACTATAATCCACTATGACCCAAGATGTGACTGACATTTAAATCAATGAGTAAAGCAGATTACGCTCCATAATATGGGTGAACCTCATCCAATCAGTTGAGGACTTAATAGAAAAAGACTTCTTGCAAACTCAGGCTTCAATAGGCTCAAGCTACAACAGCAGATCTAAACTGAATCTCTAGGTTATTGTACAGATTTCAGGTTTGCCACATCAAATGAACTGATTTATTAAAATCCCCTCCCACCCCACACACACCTGCTCACCCACACTCACTCCCATGCTTATTCACTCTATTGGTCCTGCTTCTCTGGAGAACTCTGACTAATACAAATATCCTTCAGTACTTGGTGGAGGCAAAGAGGTGCGGGTATTGACAATGGGAAGTTAGGCAGACTTGCAGTGAAATGAGGTGAGGGCATCCCATAGGATAGTGGTAGGTTGCAAATAGTGGCTGCTTTACTCTCCTTCTCACTACTACCAACTGGCTGGAGTGACTGGAGTGATGCCAAACCATCAGCATCTTATGAGCAGTTGCTTCCAGGAGTTTAGTAGCAGAGTTCATTTTTGTGGCTGTGTCCTATGTTAATAGCAGTGTCTTGGCCAGAAAGTCTTTCTTTAAAAATGATTGATTGTTATCCTCCCTAGAGCAGCCTGTGCTCACACATCTAATTCTTGTTCACTAGTTTTCTATCAGTTGCTTTCCAACAAATGCCATTTATAAAAAATAATGACCACAAACTAGGTTATTTCATTTCAGTAGGGAACTTTGACATTTCTTACTACTCCCAGCTCATATTTGATCAGGTCCATTTTCAATTTTCAGAGTCAGTGAATACTGTAGACTCTCTTTTCCAGGTACAAGTTGTTATTTTTACTATTTTCTTTGATATGTAAAGTAAAAGACACTAAGTGTACATTTTATTAGGAAGTGGCAACACCTTACCTCCTGGGCAGTCGTAACTGTTAATGTAGAAGCTTGTTCCCTTATTCATTCAATTATAACTTGTTAGATCATTACTATAGTAATTTGTATTAAGAATATAACAGTGAATTAGATCCAGTCTTTGTCATCATGAATTTTAGTCTATGCTGGAGAAAAACTAAAATAATAACACTATAACAACAACAAAAGCTACAGTATTCTACCACTACGGAAGAGGGAATAATTTTAAAGGATATAGCGAAACATTTATTAAACAAATGCAGTTTTTCAGCAAAGATAAAAATGATTTTTTAATAAAAGAATCTAACTGAGATACTAAAAATAAAAGAATAATACTAACATCAGAGATTTTTTTTTAAAAACCCTTTTGATGGACCCATCAGCAAATTGGACCCTGCCAAAGGGAGATAAATCAGTGAATTTGAAGGTATGTTGATACAAATTACTCAAACTAAAATAAAAATAAGAAAAAGGTTTTTTAAAAAGAAAAAAGATAAGGAGACAAAGGATAAAGCAAGGAATGGGAAAGGGAGGAGAAAGAGAAGGAAGAAGAAAAAGAAGGATAAAAAGGGCAGATATGGTCTCTCTCTAACACCAGGTGAGAACCAGGAGGTGCATTGCTGGTATTGCTCATGATCTCTTTTCAACAGTGAAGGAAACTAGTCTGGAGACAAAGCTGTGGAAAGGGAGGGCAAAGCAAAAAAACAGAATTGCAGAGAGAGGCTGCTGGAGGGCCGAGGAACTTCACTGAGCATCCTCACAAACACTGATTTTCTTGCTTTGGGAGACACGTGGGATTATCTTGGCCAATTGGGTTCTGATTCTCTTTTCGTTAGAGATGAAAGTGTCCTGACTCAGGTAGCTATCATCGTTTTCTGGTATATATAGATGAGGAGAGGTGAAGCCACTTCCCAGTGAGACATCTGAACCCCAGATAAATAATTGCTTTATTTCCAAGGCCTGGTCTCATCCCTTATGCAGTGTGCCTCCAGCTGAGCCTGAGTGCATGTACTCTCATTCCGTAGAAGATGTCTTTCTCAGAAGGCTGCTTGCTTCTCCATACAAACTTACGCTGATCTGCATTTATCAGGACACTGCAGATGACAGTTGGTGCTTTTAAGTAAGATAAGTAAGGAGTTTAATAAAGGTCTCTTTACAAAGGGGTGGGCAGAGTTAAGGGAAACCAAAAAAGGTAAATGAAACTCTCTGGGACTAGTGATTGGCAAAAGTCATTTCTATTCTTACATCCAAAGGTGCAAGGTATATGAGGAGGTTAGGGACAATTATGAGACACTGGAGGCAGTGTAGCTGTCCATGTGGGAGAGCATCACCTTCTGGAGCCAAGTGTTGCCTTGAGCATTGAGGCCACACCCCAAATTGTGTCAAGGCTGTAAGGAAGCCTAGGTCGCACATATTTTGATCCTCCACCCTTGAGTCTCCTGTTGGTCTCCCTTGAGAAGCCAATGGGCAAAGGACCTAAGCGAGGTTGTCCAAGAGGAGGGAAGCAGGCAGGAGGAGGGGTGGAGGACAGCTGGAAGCGACCGTGGAAGGCACCTGAGCTAGGAACCTCTCACTACCCACCAGTTTCATAGACTTGCCTAATTGTAGATTGGTTTGACTGAGAAGTAGAAAAAAAAAAGTGCAGCTATATGCCTTGATTAAACTATTGAAAACCAAAGCTAAAAAAGAAATCTTAAAAGTAGCTAGAAAAAAAGCACAGAGGAACAAAGAAAAAAAGTTACTATAGACTTCTTATAAATAATGTAAGCTAGGGTGGCGCCTGCGGCTCAAAGGATTAGGGGTGCCAGTCCCATATGCCGTAGGTGATGGGTTCAAATCCAGCCCTGGCCAAAAACTGCAAAAATAAATAAATAAATAAATAAATAATAATGTAAGCTAGAAAGTGGTGAGTAGATGTCTAACACAATAAAAGAAATAAAACCTTCCCACCCAGAATTCTATACCCAGTCATGGTATTTTTAATATGAAGGTGAAATAAAGATATTTTCTCCAAACAAAATTGAAGTAAATAATTGCTGGCAACTCATATTATAAAAAATGTTAAAGGAAGTGTTTTGGGAACAAGGAATATATTAACACGTCAAAACACAAATCTAAACAAAGAAAGGAAGAGTTCTTGAAAGAATTTGAAAATAAGGGCAAATATGAAAAAAAATTTTTTTAGTTTTAGTAACTTTATTAGATAATTGACAGAGTCAAAAGAGTAACAATGTATTATAGATTTACAACATATGTAGAAATAAAATGTATGATAAAAATTACACAAAGGCTAGGAGGTTGAAGTTGGAAGTACACTATTATAAGGTTCATACACCATACTTAAAGTGTTATAGTAGCTTTGAAAGTAGGCAGTCATACACTACTGATGTAAATTGTAGAGATAAATATTAGAGTGACTATTAAAAAGATAAATATTCAATTAATCCAAAAGGAGGCAAGGAAAGAGTTTGAGGGGAAATAAAGAACAAACGGGGCACATAAAAACAGATATAAATATAGTATATTTAAATCTAGTCTTACCAACTATTACATTAAATGAAAATGCCTGTAATAATTTAAAGGGCAGAGATTAACACAGGTAACACACACAAAATATGTAAATTGGAATTCAACAAAATTTAAAACTTCTATGCTTCACCAACAAAATCAAGAAAGTGAAAAGACAAAAAAAAAAGGTGAAAAGACAACATAAAAATGAGAAAAAAAATTGAAAATCATATTTTTGATAAAGATTTTGCATCAAAGGCTTTTAGAAGGTGGAGCGTGATGGCAGACAGAAAGGACATTTAGCTCTGCTCTGGAACAACAGGGGAGAGTGAGTGGGCTAGATCATTCCTGGCGTGGAATATTGGTGTGGAGTGGCAGTTCCGGGTGTGCAGCGAGGTGGCAGATTGCTGGACTTGGAGTGTAATCTGGGGCTGTGGAGACTGTCAGGAAAAGTTCTGCCATGGGTTGCAAGCGGCTGTGGGCTGCAGCTGTGGCAACCAGCCCCACGGTGGAGGATTGCAGTTCCCAGGTTGTGGGGAAACTAGGTATTGTGTGGAAAGATTGATGAAGTGTGGACTCCCCAGTGGAATCAGACAGCCAGAGTGGGGTGACATCTGGTGCAGCACCACCCTGGTTAGAGGCAGTGGGAGAGACACTCAGATGGGAAAGATCCCAGATAGGAAGAGGCCATTGGAATTTGGGAGATAGCGGTCACCACAGACACCTTTCCCCACAGGCCAGGCACAGCAATTTGAGTCTCACCCACAGACTATCTTCCTATACTTGGAACTGGCCCAGGATATCCTGCACTTCACAGGAACTGTTGCAGGGCGAATTTGAGAAACCTGCCTGTGAAGAGTTTTTGAGATGGGTGGAATCAGCAGTTCAGCAGGGTCTAAGCACCAAGCTGGTAATCGGGCAACACCAAGAACAATTTAAGCCAGGAGACAGGTGTAACCCTGGGAACCACTCACGGTGCCACCTGGTGTCTAGAGTGTATATTGCAACATAAATATATTCCTACTAAAGTCGATTTCTATGGCATATATATAGTCATATTTTTTTAAATATATATAAAAATAATTTTGTTGCCTTTTTTCTCTCTTTGATCATTCTTTTTGCTTTTATCCAATTTTTTCTTTCTTGTAGGGGTTATTGTTAAAAAGGTTTTTTTTTTCTTTTTGTTAGACAGAGTCTCACTAAGTTGCTCTCAATGGAGTGCTATGTCATCGCAGCTCACAGCAACCTCTAACACTTTTGGGCTGAACAGTTCTCTTACCTCAGCCTCCCAGGTGGCTGGGGTTGCAAGTGCCAGCCACAGTACCCGGCTGTTTTTTGGTTGTGGTTGTTGTTGTTTGGTGGGCCTTGGGCTGGGTTGGAGCCCGCCAGGTCTGCTGTGTGTGGCTGGTGCCCTGGCTTCTGGGCTATGCACACTGAGCCCTCCCATTCGTCTTAGGGTTGCTGAGATTGCTTACATCAGGCTATTCAAGTTTTTTTCTGTTTTTGTTTTTGATTGTTCATATGCCTCTTTGTGTGTTTGTGTGGCTGATTGTTTTTTAGTTTGTTTGTTCATTTTGTTTCAATGTGCCTTGTGTTCTGTTAAAAGTTCAGGCTGGCTATTTTCCCTAACTCCAATTTTTACATTCAACAAGAGCAAAGGGAAATGGGGGATGACAGCCAACTGAAGCCAGCTTTCAACAGATGCTCCCATCCAGAGGGAGAGATAACAGCCAGAAAGAACCCAATAAAGCTGAACAGTGGGAGCTGAACTGAGAGAAGAGATTGATAATTGCACATCTCTGCTGAGGCAAGCTGCAACTCCAAGAAAACAAATTTCAAGTACAGAACCCATCCCAAAGAGGACACATGTATGTCCCCTCCCCCAAGAGAGTTGCTTGGTTGCTGTGAGATCTCTACTAGTGGGTGGGGAACTGAGATGCTCTTCTCTCACCCCACTGGAGCTAGTTGCTGGAAGCTGGGACTCCTTCTCCAGAGAGTCCCTGCTGTGAACCTGGGCATTCTCTTATCTGGCATGAAAGTTTAATAAATATTTTCCCTGCCACTTTGAACTCCCAGACCATCCTTCCCCCTGGGCTGATGGTCTAGAAGCCCAATCCCTGCAGAGACCAGAGTGTTTATGGTTCTTTGTTAAGACAGGGGGTTGCATGGCCTGAGGTAGTGCAGCTGCACTGTAACTATGAATCTGGTAACAGTGAAAAAAGGCACAGGGGGGAAGGTGGCTGACTTGGCTCTGAGAAAGAGCAACTCAGCAGCAGGCAGAGGCTTGGGTCTCCGTATGATAGGTGGAGGCTTAGGAACCACTAAGGCATGGGAACCCAAGTGGAGACACCTCCCATCTAGCAGCAGCATTAATAGAGTGATCCCTCCGTGGTCAAATTTTGGAAAGACACCTCTCCAATTCTGAGAACTACTGATGGGAGCTAGATGTCACATTGCAGAGATACCAGAGGAGCAGAGGGGCTGGAGCAGAGGCAGGGTCTCAGCGTGTGAAAAACATTTGCTGCTTTGTTAACCTATGGTTTGGAACAAGCTCAAGTGGAACACTCCCCAGCTTCCATTGAGCACCCGAGGTAATCAGACTTCAACTCCCCCAGCTGGCTGGTGGCAGAGTGTGGTCACTTGGCTGATGAGACATTGACTTCCCTCTGTCTCTAGCAGGCCCAAATCCCTCGTGCATTTGCTCATTGGAGGGAACTGGGCCACAGTCCCATCGGGATACCAGTGCCTGGGTGTGACAGAGGTACAAGGTGGGGACGGAGGCACCAGCCCCCTGGACTATTTTGTTGGGCAGGCCTTTCTGACTCCACAGAACACTGGAGTGAGTTACACTTGAGCTGCCAGTGGACCCTTCCTGCCTAGATGCTGAAGATGTTTTGAACTCTCCTACATGATCAGTGTTTGTGTTGACTGGGACAATTGGTTTGGAACTCTTGACCTGGGACAATCACCTAGGGAACCACCAAGGTTGTACCCTGGTTGTGTTGTTGTGGGAGTGTGGGATTCTCCCCTTCCAGTTGTTGCCTGTGGGGGAATAGGGTGTCTTAGTTGCTTATATATCTCCACATCTGAGATTTCAGCCCAAAGCCACTGATTCACTAGGATTTGGCAGAGACTAGCTGAATACAGGTCAGAGCCATCTAGCCCCACCACACTAAGCAGTCCCCAGAATTTCAGGCTATAGTACCGAATGGGACCTTTCTAAAGCTCCCAGGGAAAAGCTGTAATCACCAGTCCCACTTCTATGGTAAAGGGCTGATTAATTACAACTCCAGGAGCCTTCAATTCAATTTCACCTTAACAGCTTCTCTAGCCAAATGGTGAAAAATAATCACGGTGTGGAATCAGCAGAAAAACTCTGGCAACATGAATAATCAAAGTAGATCAACTCCACCGCCCCCCCCCCGCCCAAAATGACAAAGGAGACACAACAGAAGATCCCATTAATAAACAAATGGATGAGATGTCAGAAATTAAATCCAGAATTTGGATTGCAAATAAGATTAATAGAATGGAGGTAAAGGTGGAATTAAAAACTCAATGAGCAATTCAAAGTTGTCTCAAGAATTCAATGAATTCAAAGACAAAATCACCAAAGATTTTGACACATTGAGAAAGATCTGAGAAATACAGTAGAATCCCTCAGTAACAGAGTGGAGCAAGCAGAGGAAAGGCTCTCTGACATTGAAAAAAAAAGCTTTTGAAAGTTCCCAAACACTCAAAGAGGAAGAGAAGTGGAGAGCAAAAATGGACCATTCCCTGAGAGAATTGTGGAACTACTCCAAAAGAGCAAATATTCACCTCATAGGAATCCCTGAAGGAGAAGAGGATGGTCCAAAAGGCACAGATACTCTACGCCAAGAGATAATTGAGGAGAACTTCCCAAGCATGGCAAGAGATACTGAAATTCAGATAGCAGACAGTTTCAGAACCCCAGCACTCAATCCAAATAAAGCATCTTCTAGATACATGGTAATTAACTTCGCCAAAATTAATATGAAGGAGAAAATCCTGCAAGCAGCCAGACATAAGAAAATCAAAACTCACAAGGGGAAGAATATTAAAATGACTGCAGATCTTTCTGCTGAAACTTTTCAAGCCAGAACACAATGGTCATCGACCTTCAATCTCTTGAAACAAAACAACTTTCAGCCTAGGATCCTGTATCCAGCTAAATTGAGCTTCATTTATGATGACAAATTTAATACTTTAATGACATACACATGTTGAAGAAATTTGCCATAACTAAATCAGCTCTTCAGGATATGGTTAGACTCATCCTCCATAGTGACCAGCACAATGCTCTACAACCAAAGTACACTCACTCTGAAATTCTTGACCAAAATCCAATTTCCACAGTGGTGAAAAGACTCAAAATGCCCACTGGAGTTTTGAGAAACTCGACACCCAAAATACTACCAGGCTTATCGATACTATCAATTAATGCCAATGACTTAAACTGTCCTCTTAAGAGGCACAAATTTTCTGACTGGATACAAAAACTCAGGCCAGTATCTGTTGAATACAAGAATCTCATCTTACCTTAAGGAATAAATATATACTCAGGGTGAAGGGATGGGCATCAAGCAAAAGGAAATCAGAAAAAAAGCAGGGGTGGCAATTTTATTTGAAGATACACTAGGCTTTAAATCAACAAAAGTAAGGAAAGACAAGGATGGTTGCTTCATATTTGTTAAGGGAAACACTCAACATGATGAGATGTCAATTATTAACATTTATGCACCCAACCAGAATGCACCTCAATTTATAAAGGAGACCCTAACAGACATGAGCAATTTAATATCTTGCAGCACAATAATAGTTGGAGATTTTAACACCCCTTTGGCAGTTTTAGATAGATCCTCCAATAAGAAAGTAAGCAAAGAAATTTTGGACTTAAACTTCACCATACAACAATTGAATTTAACAGGCATGTACAGAACATTTCATCCTAACAAAATTGAATACACATTCTTCTCATCAGCCCACGGAACATCCTCCAAAATTGATCATATCTTAGGTCACATTCTAACCTCAGAAAATTTAGAAGTATAGAGATTACTCCTTGTATTTTCTTGGATCATCACGCAATAAAAGTTGAACTCACCATTAACAGGTATCTGCATACTCATACAAAGACATAGAAACTAATTAACCTTATGCTGAATGATAGCTGGGTCATAGATGAAATTAAGAAGGAAATTGCCAAGTTTTTGGAGCAAAACAATAATGAAGACATAAATTATCAGAACCTGTGGGATGCTGCAAAGGCAGTCCTAAGAGGGAAATTAATAGCATTGCAAGCCTTCTTCAAGAGAATGGAAAGAGAGGAAGTCAATAACTTTTGTTTCTTTCCTTTTTTTTTTTTTTTTTTTTTTTTTAGAAAAAGCCTAAAGCTTTCACCTTTTTTTGAGTGCCCTGGCATCACAGCTCACAGCATCCTCCAATTTCTGGGCTCAAGTGAGTCTCCTGCCTCCACCTCCCAAGTAGCTGGGACCATAGACGCCCACCACAATTCCCAGCCATTTTTTGGTTGTAGCCATCATTGTTGTTTGGCAGGCCCAGGCTGGATTCGAACTTGCCAGCTCAGGTGTGCATGGCTAGCGCCTTAGCCACTTGAGCCACAGACACCAAGCCAGGAAGTTAATAACTTAATGGGACATCTTAAGCAACTGGAAAAGGAAAAACATTCCAACCCCAAACCCAGCAGATAAAAGAGATAACTAAAATTAGAACAGAATTAAATGAAATTGAAAACAAAAGAATTATTCAAAAGATCAATGAATCAAAAAATTGGTTTGTTTGAAAAAATTCAAGAAAATTGATAAACCTTTGGCCAACCTAACCAAGACTAGAAATTAAAGTCCCTAATATCATCAATCAGAAATGACAAAGGTGAAATAACAACAGACACCTCATAAATTCAAAGAATCCTTAATGAATACTAAAAAAACCCTTTATTCTCAGAAATACAAAAATCTGAAAGAAATTGACCAATACTTGAAAGCATACCAACTTCCTAGACTTGATCAGAAAGAATTGGAAATGCTGAACAGACCTATATCAAGTACAGAAATAGAAACTATACAAAGTCTCCCCTAAAAGTGGAGTCTGGGGACCAGATGGCTTCACATCAGAATTCTACCAAACCTTTAAAGAGGAACTAGAATCTATACTACTTAACCTTTTCCAAAACATTGAAAAAGAAGGACTACTTTCCAACACATTCTATGAAGCAATTATCACCCTGATCCCCAAACCAGGAAAAGACCCAACAAGAAAAGAAAACTATAGATGAATATCTTTGATGAACATAGATGCAGAAATATTCAATAAGATCCTAGCAAACAGAATCCAGCATCACATCCAATGAATTATACACCATGACCAAGTGGGTTTTATCCCAGGGTCTCAAGGTTCATTCAATATACATAAATCTATAAATATAATACATCACATAAACAAACTAAAAAACAAAGACCATATGATTCTCTCAATAGATGCAGAAAAAGCTTTTGACAATATCCAGCATCCTTCCATCATCAGAACACTTAAGAAAATAGGTATAGAAGGGACTTTTCTTAAACTGATAGAGGCCATCTACAGGAAACCCACAGCAATATCATATTGAATGCAGTAAAATTGAAAACATTTCCACTCAGATCAGGAACCAGGCAAAATTGCCCATTGTCTCCACTACTTTTTAACATTGTAATGGAAGTCTTAGCCATCATAATCAGGCAAGAGAAGGTGATCAAGGTTATACAAATAGGGTCAGAGGAGATCACACTTTCACTCTTCGCAGATTTTATACATGGAAAACTCCAGAGACACAACCACAAAACTCCTAGAAGTGATCAAGGAATATAGTAGTGTCTCAAGATACAAAATGAATACTCACAAATCAGTAGTTTTCATATATACCAATAATAGTCAAGCTGAGAAAACAATTAAGAACTCTATTCCTTTTACAGTTGTGCCAAAAAAGATGAAATGTTTGGGAATTTACCTAACAAAGGACATGAAAGATGTCTATAAAGAGAATTATGAAACTCTGAGGAAAGAAATAGCTGAAGATATTAACAAATGGAAAAACATACCCTGCACATGGTTGGGAAGAATCAACATTGTTAAAATGTCCACATTAACCAAAGCAATTTAGAAATTTCATGCAATCCCTATCAAAGCACCACCATCATTCTTTCAAGAACTTGAAAAAAATAGTACTTTGTTTTATATGGAACAGAAAAAAAGCTCAAATGGCCAAGACATTACTCAGAAATAAAAAGAAAGCAGGAGGAATCATGCTACCAGACTTCAAACTATACTATAAATCTACAGTGATCAAAACATCATGGTATTAGCACGAAAATAGAGAGGTAGATGTATGGAACAGAATTGAGAACCAAGAGATGAACCCAGACACTTGTCATCATTTGACCTTTGATAAGCCCATCAATAGGGGGAAAGATTCCCTGTTTAACAAATGGTGCTGGGAAAATTGGCTGGCAACTTGTAAAAGACTGAAACTGGACCCACACTGTTCACCACTAACAAAAATTGACTGTCACCAAATAAAAGATTTAAACTTAAGACTAGACTATAAAGATTCTTTAAACTATAAAGATTCTTGGAGAGAGTACAGGAGAAACACTTGAAAAATTTTTCCTGAGAGAATGCTTTATGAGGAGGACCCCCTGGGCAATTGAAGTAACACCAAAAATACAGACTGGGATCTGATCAAACTAAAAAGCTTCTGCATAGCCAAGAACATTGTAAGTAAAGCAAACAGACGGCCCTCAGAGTGGGAGAGGATATTTTCAGGTTATGCTTCTGACAAAGGTTTGCTAACCCAAATCCACAGAGAACTCAAACTTATTAATAAGAAAAGAACAAGTAATCCCATGTCATTGTCAAGGGACATTTCCCCCATTGACAAGGGACTTGAACAGAAGTTTCTCTGAAGAAGATAGGTGCATGACCTACAAACATGAAAAAATGCTTATCATCTTTAATCATCAGAGAAATGCAAATCAAAACCACTTTGAGATATCATCTAATTCCCATATGACTGGCTCACATAACAAAATCCCAAAACTACAGATGGTGGAATGGATGTGGAGAAAAGGAAACAGTTCTGCACTGCTGGTGGGAGTGCAAGCTAATATGTCCCTTTTGGAAAGAAGTATGGAGTATATTCAGGGATCTAAAAGTAGACCTGCCATTTAATACTGCAATTCCTCTACTAAGTGTATATCCAAAAGACCAAAAATCACTTTATAACAAAGATATGTGTACAGATTGTTCATTGCAGCTCAATTAATAATAGCCAAGTCATAGAACAAGCCGAAGTGCCCATCAATGGAGCTGGAACATATCCTACTTAGTAAAGTATCTCAAGACTGGAAGAAAAAATATCCAATGTACTCAGTACTATTATGAAACCAATTTACAATTACTCACACTTTCATTTGAAGCATAGATCATAATTATGGCCCAAGATGAAGGAGGAAGAAGGGGGGATGGGAGGGGAGGGGAAAGGTCAGATCAAAGGAGGGTGAATAGTGGGATCACACCTATGGTGCATAATGCAAGGTATATGTTGGATCTATTAGTATAGAGTATAAATGTCTTAACACAATAATTAAGTAAACGAGATGAAGTATATATTAACCAGTGTGATGTAAGCATTCCTATTTCTATATGAAATCAACACATTGTACCCTATGAATGATTAATGTATACATGATCTATGTGTTTATGACTTAATAAAAAAATAATAATGATTCTGTATCCAGAATATATAAAAACTTTTACAACTTCATAATTTAAAAGGACAAATAAGTTGGTTTTTAAAAGGGGAAAAGAATTTAAATAGAAATTTTTTCAAGAAGAATAAACAAATGCTGAAGAAGAATATGAAAAATATTTAATATCATTAGTCTTTGGGGAAATGAAATAAAAACCATAGATACTGCTTTACATCCAGTGGAATGGCTATGATAAAAAGACAAATACACCAGGTATGTATGGAGAAACTGGAACTCATATACACTGCAGGTGAAAATGGAAAATGGCACAACCACTTTGAAAAACTGAAAGTTCCTCAAAATATTAAACAGAGAGTTACCATATAAACCAAGAATTCTATTCCTAGTGTACACCTAAGCAAATGAAAATATATATCCACTCAAAACCTTGTTCAAAGACATTCATGACAACATTATTCACAATAGACCAAATTGGGAACAACCAAAATGTCCAGCAACTGATGACTGAATGAATAATATGTACATATCCAAATATAACATTTATATAATAGAATATTATTTAGCAATAAAATGCTGATCCATGCTACAACATAGATGAACCTTGAAAATATTATGAAAAGTGAAACAAGCCAGTCACAGGAGATCACATATTATATGATCCCATTTGCTAGAACCCTCCACAATAAGCAAATATAGAAAATTGATTATTGACTATAGAGTGCTGGTATCAAAGAGACAATGGGGAATGATTGCTAATGAAGGCAGGAGATTTGGGGAGGAATCATAAGAATGTTCTAAAATTAGACTGTGATGATAGTTGCACAGTTCTGAGATACAATAAAAACAATTGACTTGTATACTTTAATGGGTGCATTTTATTGACTGTGAATTATATCTCAGTAAAGATACATTTTTTTAAAGGCAAATTATCAGATTGGTTTAAAAAACAAGACCTAACCATATGTTGTCTACAAGAAAGCACTTTAAATATAAAGAAATCAAGCGGTGAGTGTTAAAGCTGCAGAGGTGTGCTAGGGTAAGATTATCTATAACCTTTTGTGCTCCACTGAGATTTATATCCAGGGAAGCAGAGATTTAACAGAAAAATTTTAAGCAGAACAGCAATATGATAAGTCAGGCCAGTACTAGAGTACTTTACAAACTTCAAGTGTGAGTTGTGCACTTGAGGGGGACAGCCCCTAATTACTAATGCCTCCTTAAATGCTGTGTCTTTGATACCTGGCTTACCTCCCCCTAGTCTGGCCCTGGCGATAAGTTCCATGAGCTTTAGAAAAAGCACCCTCCACACCCCATAGTCTTATAGTACTCTCAAAAAGTGGAAAATCAGAGACAAGGAGATCACTAGAAAGCTTATTCATTTATTGTACACTTTTGATTACTAGCTAGATGATAAAGATAAAGCCATAGTTTCATGAAGCCTGTGTTGTGACAAGGGCAAGGGAAGATAGATAACAAAAATTAATACACAAATCAGATCATTTCAAGCTAAAAAGACAGGAAGGTAGAGTAATGGCGTACATAGTGACTGGGTAAGGCTAAGGATGACTACAGGTAGGATAAAGGTGACCATTACAATTCATTGTGCAGACAGACATAGTTGTGAGAGTGAAATGGATGTTCATACTAATTTGTGAAAGTGAATGGATGTTAATACTAATTCAAATGACATAATTTTGGAAGTATTTATTTTTTGAGCAATAATTTTTAGAAGTCAAAATCTCTATCCTCAAAAAATTATAATAACACAAATAATCTATAGGCATTAAGTGAAAATTTACAACTATATACATTGTCTAAACTTAAGAAATTATCCTTAGAAATATGTCTATCACTTTAATCTTAGACATAATGTATCTCTATTTCTGTATCACTAATATTTTTCTAAAGAATGTTTTAATCTTACTATTCTTATTTATACTACTACTGTCTTCAAATCTGCATTTTATCGTTAATACATTTGAAATTGTTGAAATTTCCAAATAACCCTTATCTGTAGATAAATAAAATAACGCATCTTTTTAATTGAGCAAAAACTTCTATGAAATGAAGAATATTTTCAGTTATATTTTGGCTTCTTTTTTCGTAGAGATGTACAATTATTTTATCACACTCCATAAATGGCTCTACCAGCAGAAGAACTGAGCAAAGTTAAATGATGTTATCAGATACATAAGATAGGAAATCAACTGAGTTAACTCCAATAATCATCTGAGATTTTTTCCACCCAACTCAAGGAAGCAAAGTGATACTTCTTAAAAATCCTTCCTGTTTAAGATGAAACATTTGTCATTGATGTGAATACTATTAGTTTTAAATAATATTAATTAATTAATTAATTTTAAAAGTTTCATATTGAAGATAAAGATATTTGTTTTGCACTGATAACATGAATACAGATCTTGGTTGGAGGGCAAATTAGTTATTTTGTTTGTTTCAGTAAAAACTTACCACAAACTTAGTGGCTTAAAGTACATACTTTCATTACACTTCTGGAGGTCAGAAGCCTCACTGGGTTAAAATTCAGCTTGTTGTCATAGCTATATCCTATGGGAGTCCCTGAGGGAAAATCTTTTCCTTGCCTTTTTTTAACTTTTAGTAACCCCCTGTATTCCATGGCTCACCACCCCCTTCACCATCTTCAACACCAGTAGTTCAGCATCTTCAAGCCTTCTACTCTGACTTTGAGGCTCCTGTCTTCCTCATATCAGGATGACATTGAACTCACCTGCATAATCCAGGGTAATCTCCTCATCTCAAGATCTACAAAGTTTATTACAAGAACAAAGTCCTGTTTACAAGGTAAGACAACATTCCTAAGTTTTAAAGATTAAAATGTAGACATCTTGCTGGGAAGGACATTATTCTGCTAACCATGACATGTCATAGTAAAAATACTTTCAGTAAATTAAGAAGGCTATGCAGCAGAAATGTACTTGGAAAAGGTTGGGTGTACATTTAATTTTTGACTTCACAATCTTCTTAAAATAATTACTGGTATGTTGAAGTATATGCTGATGCTTCTTGATGACATCACATAATAAATGTCACCAAGCTCTCTAGCAAGAGCTTATGAAGGCCACCAGCATCTGTTATTATTATTATCTTTTTAATAATAGCCATTCTAACAGGGGCAAGATTATATCTCATTGAGGTTTTGATTTATCCCTGATGATTAATGATTTTTCTATTTTTTCATATACCTGTTGGGCATTTCCATGTCTTCTTTTGAGAAATGTCTGTTCATGTCCTTAGCCCACTTTTTAATGTGATTCTTTCATTTTTTTTTTTAATTATTGAGTTGTTTGCATTCCTTGTATGTTCTGGATATTAGTGCCTTGTTGGATGAGAAATATTTCAAATATTTTCTCCTATTCAACAGGCTGACTTTTTCTCTGCTGATTTTTTCGTTTGTTGTACAGAAGCTTTTTAGCTTACGATAGTCTCAGTTGTCTGTTTTGGTTATACTTGTTTGTACTTTTGAGTCATTAGCCATGAAATTGTTGCCCAGATAGATGTGTTGAAGTGTTTTCCATATATTTTCTACTGCTTTTATTGTTTTGGGTCTTATGTTTGGTCTTTAATCCATCTTAATTGATTTTGTGTATGTGGAGAGATATGGGTCCAGTTTCTTTCTTCTGTAAATTAATATTTAATTTTCCCAGTACCATTTATTGATGAGAGTGTTCTTTTCCCAGTGTTTATTATTGGAACCTTTATAAAAAATTAGTTAGCTATAAACACTTTATTTCTGGGTTTTCTATTTTGTTCCACTAATCTGTGTGTTTATCTTGTATCAATACCATGCTTTTTTTGTTACTATAGCCTTGTAATATATTTTGAAGTCTTATAAGTGTGATGCCCCTATCTTTGCTCTTTTGTTCTCAAGATTATGTTGGCTTTTTGGGCTCTTTTTTGGTTTCATATAATTTTTTTTTCTATTGTTTTTTTCTAATTCTGTGAAAAATCACATTGGTATTTAATTCTTCTGATCCATGAGCAAGGAATGTCTTTGTATTTGTTTATGTCCTCTTTAATTTCTTTCATCAGTGTTTTTAGTTTTCCTTATAGGTATCTTTCATCTCTTTAGTTATATCTTTGCTATGTATTTTATATACTTTTGTTGCTATTATAAATAGGATTTCCTTCTTGATTTCTTCCTCAGCTAGTTCATTATTGGTGTGTAGATAACTACTGAGTTTGGTATGTTGATTTTGTATCCTGCAACTTTATTTATCAAACATAGGAATTTTTTTTTTTTGCTGGAGTTTTTAGGTTTTTCTAGATATAAGATCAAATCATCCACAAAGAAAAACAATTTGACTTATTCTTTTTCAGTTTGGATGCCTTTTATTTCTTTATCTTGCCTGATTGCTTTGGCTGGGTTTCAGTACTGTATTGAATAGGAGTAGCAAAAGTGGGCACTCTTACCTTGTTCCAGATCTCAGAGAAAAGACTTTTTGCTTTTCCCCATTTAGTATAAGTGAGCTGTGCGTTTGTCATAAATGGCCTCAAAATTTTGAGGTAAGTTCCTTCTATTCCTAGTTTGTTGAAAGTCTTTATCATGAAGAGATGTAGAATTTTTTCAAGTGCTTTTTCTGTGTCTATTGAGATGATTATTTGGTTTTTGTCTCTCGATGTGATGTACCACATTTTTGATATACATATATTGAATCTTCCTTGAATGCTTGGTATAAATCCCACTTGGTCATTGCCCAAAATTAGCAGAAGGAAAAAAATAATAAGGATCAGAGAAGAAATAATTGAAATATAAACTAAAAAAAAAAAAAACCAAAAAAAAAAAAAAGGAACAACAAAATGAAAAGTTGGTTTTTCAAAAAGACAAATACAATTGATGAACCACCAGTGAGTGAACCACTTCTTTTCTACACAAGAAAAGAAGAGATGAAATCCAAATAAAGAAAATCAGAAACGGAGACACAACAACTGAAACCTCATCAATACAAAAAATCATTAGAGTCTATTATAAACAACTGTATATGAACAAACTAGAAAACCAAGGGAAAATTGGTAAATTCCTGGACATATACATCCTATAATTGAATCAGGAATAAATAGGAAAGCTGGACGGATTAATTATAGGTAATGAGATCAAATTAACAATAAAAACTCTCTCAACAAAGAAAAGTCCAGGGCCAAATGGATTTACAGCCAAATTCTACCAAATGTATAAAGAAGAGTTAATGCCAATCCTTCTGAAACTACTCCAAAAAAGGTGAAGAGGAAAAAACTCTCTTTGAATTATTCTATGAGGCCAGCATTACCTTAATACCAAAACAAGATAAGGACACAGAAAAAAAAAAGAAAAAAAAGAACAGGCTAATATCCTGATGAAATAGTAAGCTCAATGCAAATAGTATGTCAAAAAGCAGTGAAATATTTTAATAAATAAAAAATGCAACACTTAACTAAGGGATATGACACATAACCTTTCCCCTGAATTCATAAAACTAAATATTGGAACATTGTAGTTCTATAAATTGATAGGCTTTTCATGCAACTTAAGATGCCAAATTTTCTTGGAAACTTGAAAAAATGATCCTAAAGTCTATTAAGAATTTTTCCAAATAATTAAATTTTTTAAAACAAATATCATAACAAGAACTAAAGCAAACAAATGGAATAGAAGAGAAAATCTTACAATGGTATAGATTTAGTTTTTAATAATAGTTATATATGACATTATTGCTTAAAAAAGGAAAGGAAATTCAATTTTATTCTAAGTGAGAAGAAAGCCAGAGGGAGACTTTAAACAGGGGACTAATACAATTTATATCTCAGAATGATCATTCAGCTGTTGTATGGAGAATGGTCACCAGGTGGTGGTCAGGGTGGATACAGGAAAAACAGAGCAATCATTTCAGTACTTGAGCTGAGGACCAGCATGGAAGTGATTAGAAAGATGGAGATGCTCAGAGTGGGGCTGCATTTTGAAGGTAGGCTCCAGAGAATTTGCTTCCAAATTCTGGATTCCAGAGTGGACAGGAATGCCCATTCACTGGAATAAGATGCCAGAGGTTGGAACAGGGTGTGATTTCTTGTTTATTACTGTTTTATTTGTGGAGAAGAAGAAATCTAGTGACAAAAAATAATCTGGACAATGACGGTGCACTCAGACAAATGGATGTGGTTGGTAAAGAGACGAGACTTGTGGATGGATGTGATGCTGGGGGAAAGGTGGTGTGGAGTGAGAAATCAGGAAGAACATCCAGTGTCTACCTCTAGCATGAAGATAGTGCCAACACGCGTGTTGGAGGCTTGAATATGTGAATTTTTAAGCATCTGTGGCATATCTACATAGAAAAAGTCTAGATGCTTTTCAAGTGAAAAGATAGGAAGTTCATGGGAGATAATGAAAAGGAGAAATTTACAGAGATTTCAGCACAAATGGGGTTTAGAAGGATAGCCTGAGAGTTTATACTCTGAAACTGGAAGAAGGGGTGAAAAATTGGGGGTAAGGAAGATTCCTGATGGGGCTTGGGCTTCCTGAGGAGGTAATGTAAGGCCACTTCCAGCCTTAAGAAGGAGAGAGAGGGAAAGATTAGGGGTGACTGGGAAAATTGTACTTTACTGTTTTACCTAACTTTGTACAGGGATGACATAAGATTTTATTTCACGAGTGCTTCTCAAACTGTTCTTTGTGGTATAGACCTACTGATTTAGAATCTTCTGGAGCAGGGCAGGGCATTGGTGTTTGATTTCTCTGATGAATGCTAAAAGCTTTTCATGAAGGATGCCTGCTGAGGTTTCAGATGCCCGCTGAGGTTTCAGATGCCCATGAAGTCTCAGACCCATACATGAATGGCTGAAGCTGTTCCTACTTAACACACACAGGTGGCTCTGGGCCATTGGCTCACACTTTTAGATCAAATCACAAAAGTCTGAGTCTTAGTCCAGTGAGTCCTGAACTCATCTACTCATAAGAATCATCTGGGATCCTTGCTAGAAATACAGATTCCAAGCCAATTTCCTAGAAAGTCAGATTTGGTGAGGCCTGGGTCTGTGTGTTTAACAAGTCATTCCCAGGTGATTCTCATGATCCTTCAAGGCTTGGAAACATTGCTTTGTGGTTTTTTTTTTTTTGTCACATATGTGAAAATTTAGGAGCAGATCAGAAGCAAAGGGCAAACAAACCCCCAGCTGAAGAAGCAAAGTAATTCCCAAAGTCTTCCAGATGTTTCCCTGTTTGTGAAACAAATTCTACTTTGATTAGTTGTCACACTTTCATCCATGCCACTGGCTGAATTAAGCATTCGGATAATAAAGTTCTGAGCAGAGACAAAGCTGAGATTTATCACTTAGATTATCAGACAAATAAACAATGAAAGAAGATGCTAGAGAGGCAGGGGGAGGAAGGAAAGTGGGAAATTCTAACATCATTTCATTGAAGAGTAATTAGAAGAGTGAGTAGAAGAGTTTTCTGAGCTGACCATAATGTCAAAGTATCTCTGCTTTGTAGAGCTCCTTCTTCATTTCTGTTTTGCAAATAATTTCTCAGCATTCTTCAATATTTATAGATCTTTTCACTAATTCATACTTAATTGCCTAAAACAATTAGACAGTGAGATATACTGAGCTTTCTCTAATCCGTATCATTTTACTCCAACATTCCTCCTCCCCCATGACATATACATTAAAATATCCATCTCCCAATACTCAAAGAGCTAAAAATAAATCTTCCATTTGCTCTCACAACCCCTTTACTAGATATCTATTGAAAAGAAAAAAAATCATTTTACCACAAGGAATTTGTACACGAATGTTTATAGCAGCTCAATGTACAACAGCAAAGATGTGGGAACAATCTAAGTGTCCATCAACTCATGAATGGATAAGTAAACCATGGTATATATATACCATGGAATACTATTCAGCCATAAAGAAAGATGGAAACTATATCTTGTATTTACCTGGAAGGATTTGGATAATATCTTCCTAAGTAAAGTATCACAAGAACAGAAAAGTAAGCATCCAATGTACTCCATATTAATATGAAACTAGGAGATGAACATCTTCATGCTCTCATGACAGAAAAACACATTTAAGGAGGGGTGGTCAAGATGGCAGCTGAGTAACAGCTTTCTTGCAACTGGGCATGGTGAGATTGGGGAGAGAAGACTTCAGGCATCTCTGGCTGGTGGGATCTGCCCAGAAACATCCCTTTGGGGATGCAGGGAGACAGCATGAGACTTCTGGAAGCCTGAAGAAGGCAAAAGCAGTGGAGATCGGGGAAGTGGTGGTGTGTGTTCGTTCGGTCTAATCCTGCTGGCAGCTGTGGGTGCAGCAGCAGTGAGATTGTAAACTGGAAAGGCCGTACCTGTGAGCTGTTTGGGTTTCTTTTGGACTTGGCACTCATTTGAACTGCCTTGGGAGAACTTGGGCAAGAGTGCGAAGGTCTTCGAGTGTTGTCTGGGACCCCAGACTGGGCCACTGAGCCAGACAGAACTACCAGTGTTTGGTTGTGGGCTGTGTGGAGCCATTCTGGGAGAACTGCCCTGGCAAGCTCCACCCTCAGGGTCGCAGAACAAGCATTGGGCAGGAGCGAGTAATCTAGTGACTGAGCAGCCTAAAGGTGGGGACTGAGACTCCTTGCAGCCTTAGCCCTCAGGGCATAGGGTGAGACCGGTTTTGGCACACTGGGTAAGTGGATAGCCACTTAAGGAGTGATCCCAGCCACAAGCGCTTTCCTGGGAAAGCTTCTGCTTAGCCCAAGTTAGCAATTTAAAGTGCCTTCTAAGCAGGCTGAGGAGG